>JANTCA010020171.1:0-24088 GCA_024741275.1 Chironex yamaguchii
ATCTACTCGTCTACCAAAAATCTACTCGTCTACCGACTATCTACTCGTCTACCAAAAATCTACTCGTCTACCGACTATCTACTCGTCTACCAAAAATCTACTCGTCTACCGACTATCTACTCGTCTACCAAAAATCTACTCGTCTACCTACTATCTACTCGTCTACTAAAAATCTACTCGTCTACCAAAAATCTACTCGTCTACCGACTATCTACTCGTCTACCAAAAATCTACTCGTCTACCGACTATCTACTCGTCTACCAAAAATCTACTCGTCTACTGACTATCTACTCGTCTGTCAAATATCCACTCGTCTACCAACTATCTACTGGTCCACGAACTGTCTGCTCGTCTACCAACTATTCAGTTTAGCAGAGCCATGTTTGCAGTTATCAGACCCTCATTGGTGGCTCGGGTAGACCGTCGATACAACTTCTGCCGTAATATACCACATTCTCTCTAACACTTCTACAATGTGAACCACATTTACACGATAAGTCTGCGTTCGTTGAATAGCTCTAAGCTGTATCATTTAAACACTTCCAATACACAACAGAATATGTAAAATATTCACCTCGTTAAACGTGATACAAGGAGCATGGCACCACATTAAGTACTGACTTTTAATGCAGCAGAAACATATAGTACTTCATAAATGCTAATGTCTGTCTCCTACGTAACCGTATTTCCGTCCACATCGAATAAAACATCGTTTCCATTAAACTTCAGCAAGTTCGAAGTTTGACTTACGAAATCGTCAGGACAGTTACCCCCATCCCACTTGATATTACATACATATTTACTAAGGCATCAAAAGCATCAAACAAATGCTTTTAAAGGGGTTTTATCAAAACTTATACTTGCATAAAAATTAACTTGCGAAACTTCAGAATAATATTTTTGGCACGTGCTAGAGCAGATAATTTAAACAAAATACGTGCAGTCAGCATAGGATGGTACTGACTATAACTGCGAAGGAACAAACCTGTTCTTTCATCATCTGGTTTATTTGCCGTAATCTTCGCACCGTGTCATCATGTGATGGATCGAGCTCAATCACTTCTTTATAGCACTGAGAGGCTGCCTTCCATTTTCCATCCTTCTCATGCCTATGACCAAGATATTGGAAGCCGCATATTACAACCCTGGTAGCCAGATGATGGAATCAATGAGCACAACTGTTCGCATTAGCTTAGCTGGAAAACTACAATGCCACTTGCTATCACAATATATGCGATCAGGATAATCACAGAGAGAAATA
The DNA here is from genome assembly GCA_024741275.1 of Chironex yamaguchii. Classification (NCBI taxonomy): domain Eukaryota; kingdom Metazoa; phylum Cnidaria; class Cubozoa; order Chirodropida; family Chirodropidae; genus Chironex; species Chironex yamaguchii. The sequence continues at coordinate 1,262 of JANTCA010020171.1, forward strand.
CAACAAAGCTTAATGTTTACTACCAACGATCCCTATAAAAATCCCTTACAACGGCTGCTGCGTCAAATATAACACAAAAATGTTCTGCGCCCAAAAATGCGCAATATTAAGAGACAGCGGGAAAACACGCGCTCTTGAGAAACAGCGCAAAACGCCCTCCTTATACACAGCCAATGAACGCGGTCTTTTGAGAAAAAGAGGAAGAACGCGCGTTCATGAAATACGGTGCAAGAAGACACCCTACTGAAATTCCGCGAAAAAAATGCATTCTCTTGAAATACAAGCGGAACAACGCGCCCCCATGAGAAAAAGGCAGAAAAAGGCAGAAAAAGGCACCCCATTAACAACAGCGGAAATACTGATTCTACTGAAAAACACCGACAGAACGCACTATATGCCTCGTTGCCCTTATCTTAAGAATGCAAGTACACTGGCACCCTAAAAGACAGTGATATGGACACCTCTGCGCAAACACAGCAGAAGAACCCGATGTCCTGTACACGAATCCTTAGGAATTATTTGAAGATAATGCAGCTTAACTAGAAAACCACTCAAAACAGCGCAAATCTTATCCAAGTTCAGAGGAAACTTGCTTCCAAATGTGCTAACTTAAACGTTATTCTCTTTGAAAAACAATCTTTTTAAATCATAATAACATACGCTTCCCACAAACGAGTCAATACTATCACAAGAAGGAGAATGTAGGCTACAGATGAAAAGACAACTACAACAAAAATAAAAATGCTACGTCTGCTAACAGTAGCAGACACTCTTTCTGCCTTCTCTGAGAGACACTACGACGAGGCTAATTTACATTCAATGTTGCTTAACTCAGTAAAAGTACCTTAAGACGTCTTTCGGACGTTACACGAAAACATAGTTAATATTTTAACGCTTATTTCACATTGTACAAGTTCTAAGTGGTTAAATGCACTATTTGGGAAGGTGTCTTACCGTTTACCAAGAGATGTTAAGGTTTCAGCAAGGTATTTTCTCCCATTTTTATGCGTGGGAGAAATTTCCAAAGCTTCACGAAAATCGTTGATTGAATCTTGGAGATTTCCTTGATTGGCTTTCCTGCAAAATGTAACAGAGGACATGATAACAACAAGCGATGGCAAAAAAAGAAGATCAATCAACCGGAAGGCTAGGAAATATTCTGAAACGGCTACCTCGTGTATTTATCACTGGTATACTACAACTACTTATGAAGTTCGGTGACCCACCCATGCGTCTGTGGTCCTGTAAACTAGTCATCATCTCTCTCGTACACGCTGCAAGCCTTTGATAAATAGTGAACATAAAACACACCCAAATTTGAATGACCATAAAATTCAGGGCCCGTTTCTATTAGCGTTTGTTGCAAATCCCGGCCGGGATTGCCCTATCCCGGTTCCAATCAACCGGCGTCAGGTTTCTAAAACAGCCAAAGCGACGTTTTACAACACAACGAAGTGCCATGATTTGAAAACAAACACAATGATTCACGTTCATTTTTACGGTAAATCATACCTTTAAATTAGACAGAAAAATTTTATTATTGAGAGTACGTATCATTAAATAAATCTCTTTAAAAATTTTTCCAGCAGCTTTATCGGTCTTTCAATGAAAATTTCCAATCCAACACTGACTTTACGAAGTTTTCGCCGCGAAGGCAAAATTAGACCACTACACATCGTGAAAATTTCGGCTCACTTTGTTTTCTTACAAAAGATAATTACTCGGGGTTTATCTTCGATTAGTTGGTTACAATAGCATCACTCTGTCACTGCCACAAAATAACACGCCAGAATCAGCAAAAATCATTGAACCTCATGCGGAAGCGGAAAATGAGGAACGAACAATTGGTGACATTGAAGATGACGAGAACTGAGCAATTTTCAAATGTCCTGAGGTACTTACTTACATTTGGTCAAATAGTAAACAATTGCATACGGCATAACCTTGCTGGAACATTACGTATGTCATACACATACTGATAGATGAAAAAATTTCCTTCATGGAAAACTATTATCCTGCACCCCCCCCTAAATGTACAGTACTAGGCCCGATCCCAATCCCGATCCCGATCCCGAAAACTCTGATCCCGAATGAACGCTAGTTCCTACTGGTGGCCAAAATACACTATGATCGTAGCGGATGCTATCTATAGGCCCCACATAAAAGTAGTCTCCTAATCAACAATTTGTTAAGTTAACTGTTGGGAGGTGTCCTCATTAACATTCCTCCTAGCGTTTCCTCGATTTTGTACAGTGATTAGCTTTTTCAGTACAAAAGGGTGCATCCTGTAAGCGACTTGATGACAGGCGTTACACAAGGTAGCCTTTTTCGAAAATGTCCACTGGGCAGTTTAGCCCCACAGGAAAAACATCAGATTTGCAGGAGACTCTTGGGTCGATGTTTACGTGGTCAATTAACGTAACTTTCGCCTCTTGATTATTTGTCGTATTTGGACATTAACTGTATATCTCTTTCTCATTAATACAATGACACTGGTAACATTCACAAGATGACTCTGTTCGTTCGACAAGAAGATTTGGGTTTTGCAGATGATGAAAATTGCTTTGTGAAGTAAAATTTCAATTCCAGAAACAACCAATCGCAAACCAGCTAAAAACTAAGTCTACAAGAGTTGGTTGAAAATACTACACAGCTAATTCGCAAGCTAGAAGGAGGTGGACGTAGTCCGTTTGCGATAAACTGGGGTAAAATGTGATTAAAAGATAACAGTTTAAATTCCTAAATAAATACAGAGGAAGTTATTAAAAACTGAAGTCCAATACAAGGGATTTCCAAAAATCCTTCAGTATCTGCCGCTATAATCAAGGGCTTTACTATTAGGTATAAATAGCTTATGGTGAGCTTATGAATATTACTACAAAACTCACTGGTAAACAGGAGACATACTTTCATTTCATCTCAGATACGTGTAAACGTGTTTAGACTGACTTAAAATTAATAAAGTAACAAATTTTAAAATTTCATTTTTCACCTACTTTCAGTTCATTTTAGGTTACATCACTTCATTTTACATACATTGTTATACCAGGTAAAAACTATTGACTGACTGACTGACTGACTGTCTGTCTGACTGACTGTCTGACTGACAGAGAGACTGACTGACTTACTGAATTACTGATTGATGGATCGATTGATTGATTGACTAATTGACAGATTAATTGAATGGTTGATTGACAGACTGGTCGACTGACTTAATATCTTCCGACTGCCTTCGCAAAGTTTCTTTTACGGGCCTAATGGATAGACCATGCCTACACTTACGAGTGCGATTTGCTGTCGGTACAATCGCACATAGTGAGTTTTTATGCCTGGAATTAGAGTTGGTGACTCTTTCATCAAAAATTAGTACGCCTTCATTAAGGAATTTTTAAAACTATTTGCAACGAATAGTCTACTTACAATGCACCTCTTGCGACAATTGCTTCCACATTCCGTGGACAGAGAACCAACGCTTGATCGAAACATCGGGATGCCTCTCCATGTTTTCCCTCTTTAAACATCTTAACTCCGGTAGCAACCCTTTCAAGGAATCGGAAAAGAGATAATTACTGATGAAGTCACAGTTCAATTCTCCTCAGTCTATAGGAAGCAAAAAGGTGATAAAAGGTAGGCCGAGGGGTCAATTGACGGTAAGCTAGAGATAACTAGCAGTCTTATGTTTGCATTTCGTCTTTGTCCCTTCAAATCACGGTCATTACATTATATTTTTCTCAGATACCACTAGGTGTATATTTTCCGATTATCCTTTTCCTCTTTTCCCTAACAATATTGAAAAAAAAAGTTAATTGCAATAGCAATCAAATATCTAATCAGTGATATGTTGGCCATGGATTAAGATAGAAGATACATAGGCAGTTTTCGCTTTATTTCAAAATGTCATTATATTGTTTGTATCAAATGTAATATTCTTGTACATGAACGAGTAATGCACGGCGTTGTTTCCTTTGTTGTCTTTTCATCAGTATATGCCAAACGCCATTTCCGTGGTGAGAAATTACCTTTTAAATCCCCTGCATATAAGCTTGTGACCTCAAGACAAGGTTAAATTGGTAAAGGTGGCCCGAAAAACGACTTCCTCTATCAGGTTCTAGAAATAACTGGATGTGAAGATGCTAGGGAGTTTGAGGAGTGGATGGGAGACAGGAAATCTTAGAGTTTGAGAAGTGGATCGGAGACAGGAAATCTTAGAGTTTGAGAAGTGGATGGGAGAAAGGAAATTTTGGAGTTTGAGAAGTGGATGGGAGACAGGAAATCATAGAGTTTGAGAAGTGGATGGGAGACAGGAAATTTTGGAGTTTCAGAAGTGGATGGGAGACAGGAAATCATAGAGGTTGAGAAGTGGATGGGAGAAAGGAAATTTTGGAGTTTGAGAAGTGGATGGGAGACAGGAAATCATAGAGTTTGAGAAGTGGATAGGAGACAGGAAATTTTGGAGTTTGAGAAGTGGATGGGAGACAGGAAATCTTGGAGTTTCAGAAGTGGATGGGAGACAGAAGATTTTGGAGTTAGGTCCTGTCCAGATGCACCCAGCATCAACAGGAATTGAACTGAACGTACTGACGTTACATCCTTCTCCCAATGACGCACCTTACTTTGAAACTTAATTAAGGTCGGTCTTAACAGTTAGACGGCAGCACTTTCAAAATTTCGAGTCAATTGTGCCGTTTTAAAGTGACCACCGTGCACTGACTTGCAGTAGACAACTCTGTCTGAAAACTTTGCAAAATGCGCACTGAAGTTATTTTTGAGTAAAGTTTTTCCGCACAAAATATTCCGCTTTTGCGCAAATTGTAAGGAGAGTGCGTTGCAAGAGTTATATCGAAAACCGCTACAATTAGTCCAATACATCAATATTTCATGCTGTAAATCTCAAATAAACACCACGTGATGTAATTGTTGACTTGTTACTAAATATAACTAGGAACCAAATGTGCATACGAGGTTGAATTGAAGCTTTTCAGTGCGCACAGCAAAGTTTCAAGACTGGTAGACAACGAGCTGACACCTACATAAAAAACAAAAAGAAAAACACCAAAGAAATTTACATATCCATCGACCACTTCTTCGATTGTCTCTCTTTTAACTTGTCAGCGTACTCCTCGGGTGCAAAATTGTAACTAGAATTACAAAAGAAGTAGCAACCATTATCTTCAGGTTTCAATATCACCCTTGGGTATGTCAGATTACATTGGGGGACGGGACGTTCCAAGTGTAATGTGTACTAAACCAAGCGGAATTATCAGCAATGTCAATGTAGTTAAATTTAAAGCCGCATGTTCAAAAGATGTCAGACGTATGCACATAATTATCTTCTGACTGCTAACCAGGTTCTATTTTCGCACTTTCATAATTTGGAGAAGATATGTAGTCTTACTTTAAAGCGAAGTGAATATATCGTTTGGAAACAAGCATACCTCTGTTCTCGTTTCAAAAAAGAGGCAGATTCCATGTTTATTTCTAACATTCCACTTAGCGCATCAACCGAACCAGGATCGAGAAAACTTTTGTTTTTCTTTAGTAGCTTCAAGTAATCCGGTGAGCTATCAGATCTGAAAGGAAAAAATGTCCAAAACAGAAAAGACCACATAACAAATAAAATTATTTTCAACCAACGGCGTCCCTTTGCTACCATTAACATGGTACGCCCAGGAATCCTCATCTTTGCTATCAATGTCTACAAAAGCAGAAAAAGACCCCTACGCTGACCTCTGTCTAATGCCACGCTCGGCTACAGAGTTTCACGTCAAATGACTCGCTAATTAGTAAATAAAACGTACCAAGATCAAAACTTTCTAATTTTTCGAGCTTTTATTCAGCATAACTTTTCATTTCTTACATTTATTTCTTTGTCATCTCCACTTATTGTGTTGTCTACGTTTTGACTCAAATAGCAGCATCCTCCAGATAATGTAAATATTCTTTGCTGCAGCTTGTCACCTGATGCCAATCGGAGCTTCCATTTAAACATGTCCTTAAGTCCTGGCTTCCTAGTGGTGTTCATCTAATATTATTGTAACGTCCAAATAGTAAGTCACGGGAATGTGGTATTTAGTTTTAGAAAGAAGTTACGCGACTATCACAATATTTGATACACATTCTATCCTTTAAAAAGTACAGAAAAATCGTACGAAGTGCAAACGGCGAAAATTGACTTTGAGCAAGTGAGAATAATATTTCAAAACGTCATTATACCCCGACTCTTCCGATGAACCAAAGGAATCACTCTCTTCTTCAGACATCACAAGACCCTTAAGAAAGCAAAACAAATTAACATCAAATCCAATGATTTTCTTAATCGTACTAGGTGGATGCTTAGTTGCTCTCCCTTTCTTCGCGGTGGCTAGTATCCATCGGCGAGAATGGATTTCTATTACACTATCCACTGTCATGAAAGTAACATCTGTTCATACGGTCTCTGATCACTGTTTATTAGGTACTGATGCAAACGTACTGACGGTACTCAATCTACAGAACATCCGCCGAATGCTGTCATTGGTAACGAAGTCACCTATTAAATCCACAGGTGAGGGTGGCCTGCCTCTCAAAAACTAAAATTATACTTTGACTAAGTTCACTTGAATCTGTGTGCGCTTTGATGTAAGGTTCTAAGGTTATCAGTAACTATTTTATACGTAATCAATGAACATTGACAAAATAGTATGTCAATGATGGTAACTTAAAGCAGAACATACTGCAGACGCCTATCTAAAATGATATCTCTCCAAACGTTTCCTGGGTAACATATTGATTATACGGTCTCCCAGTTATAAAACTGACGTCAAGCATTCAACTTTGCCCATAACGATTTCCTGTTGGTTAACCTGCAGTATTGGAATTTTCTGCATCTACACCATAGAACTACCTTGCAGTGACTTACTCTTGACGAAAGAATGAGTATATGTAATATTATAATTAACATATAGGATGCATCAAGTGAGAAATTTTAATACTGATACTGGCCACTGTAAAAACCCTCGTAAAAGAACCTGGATTCTTTCAGGTAGCCTAAATAGGTTCATGTATGAATGGCGCCTAAAGTGATGTAGGCTATTAAGGTTCTTAAATTAGATACTGATATTCATATGCCATAATTATTTAAATGTAACCTCATTCCTCATAACATCATACAGTGATATTAGGCCTAAATATAGTACAGTGCTAGTATATGGCTAACATAACAAAATGTACTCGAAAGAACTTATAGTAAGTTCTCTGAAATGTCATTTAAAAGACGAAGTTGATATGTGGGAATCTTCGAATAAATACTCATGGCCAGTTCAAATCAATCACTTTACTGCCGTTTTTAAACGTTTTCTTGCTCATGCTATAATAGGCACTAAAGAGAAATGAAAATTACAAACTGTATGGCTCCAGCCCTCGGGTTTCGATGTCATACTCAGAGCCATCAGTTGTCATTAGGCAACCACTCTTCATGAAGAGTTTGAACACAATAGAAACAGTACTTTGATTGTAAAAAAATGTTATGCCAGGCTAACGTTAGATAGAAGCAGATACTTTATTCAGACGTTTCTACCTAGACACCTTTTACAGTAAATTAAGTAATAAGAACTAACTTAAATGTTTAGCTTAAATATGTGCTAATGTGGAGGAAAACTAAATTTCAACTTTACAGGTCATTAAAATACAAGTTCGTATAAGCGGATCTTAACTGTGTGGAATGTAAGGACGCAATCCTCTTACCAGCTCCACAGATGGGTATCGAAAGGATTTGTTCCGAATTAGTGACAACTCGATAGTTTGCGTATTTGTATTGACGCCAATAACAGCAACTGTAAGCAAAAGAGTACAGAAAAAGGAATTTTATAAGATTAGGATCAAGCGTAGGCAGATGCAGGAAACCTAAGTCAAGCCAAATCTGGTCAAAATTATAGATACGAAAATACGAGTAAAAAGAAAGCATCTTAAGGCATGCTCCATGTTTTCTTTGAAAGGCAACTCCAAATGACGATTAAAAGAAACAAAAAGCAACTCAAACACGTGTAATTAAAGGGAGTACTAATATTCCATCTCACACAGTGCGCTGCACTAATTCTATTTAATGATAAAGACAGACGAAGTCTCAGGAATGGAAAAATGTCTCGGTGATGAACTTGGTGCAATTCCCAGCTGGTCAACTTACGGACCTTGATTCCAACTACCGGTAAATGATATTACGGCTAGTCTGCACTGAAGTACAATCCAAGAGTTGTGGAGTAGCGATATTTCTTTAAGCAGTATCCCAGGGTTGGAAAATATCTCTGTCCCTTTAAGCAGTATCCAGGAGTTTTGGAGAAACGATATTTCTTTAAACAGTATCCAGGAGTTCAGAATTCTCGGTACCTCTCTAAGCAAACCCCAGGAGTTGTTAAGTATCGATATTCCTCTGCACAGTACTAAGGAGTTGGGGGCAATATATATATATATATGCTCGAGACAAAACTAAAACGGAAAATGCTCTCCAAATTGCTAACAACTTGGCCAAGAGTGACCAACAACTTGTTAATAAATATCAGCTGGTTTATCTTGATTCTTCTTGGCAAAGCCAACTTTGTCGACCACATCGGTCCGGTTTTCCCTCCCAAGGTATACGTACAAAGCGCACGACTTAAAGATAAAAAACATCTCTAATGAGCGCATACCATACCCTACTGACTGGTATCTACGGAGGTGAAGTCCTGAACAATTAAATTTTAAATACACGCATTTGTGGCCTTGGTGAGCCATGAAAATGGGGTGGAGGAATTGAACAGCCTATGGCTTAAATACTCAGTGCGAACTCGGCTCGTCCTTTTAATATGACCACACCCCATTTTTCTTTCGCCTATAAGTACAGAGGTACAAGTACAAAGTTTGCAATTCTACTTCGATAATCCCTAGATCTTTGAATCCACGTTGGCAAGTTTATCAGTAGACCTGACGTGAATGCACAATTATTGGTATCCTTATCCCAGCAGTAAAATTCACAAAACATGGAAGTTTTCTAACACGTCAAGGTATTCGACGCAAAGATCCATAAAGAGCCATCTTAGACAAAAGAGAACTAAGGACTTGCGGTTTCGGTAGGCCTTGATTCAAAATAATTTAGTGCCGTGGGGCTAGTGTATAACAAATAAAATAAGATTGGTAACGTTGCCGTCCTTTTGAAGAAGTGAACGATCCATAAGCCAGTTTTTGACATACAAAGCCTTAGTCAGGCGATAATTTTTCCCAAACCAGAACTCAGGTTTCAGATAGCCATTTAAACATATCAACGCATCGAAAGCTAGGTACATACCTTTGAGAATTTTGAACCGTAAAATCTAGTACTTTTTGTGAAGCCTGTCGCTGAATCTACCAGACGAACTTTGCAGGAGTAAGAAAGTGTGCTATACAATATAATGCGGCTATAGTAACAGCGATATATATAAAAATTTCCATCTAAGACGATTATCAGTTACATAATCACATTCCAAGTCACATTCTTCTAATACCCTTAAACACGGTCACGAATGAGATAACGTTCTTACATCCATCAACTCAATAAAATAAACAAATACCTCGAATTTGGTCCCCGATCTCAAAATATTGTAGGGGGTCATCATTACATGTAGGGGATCCTTTGATATGCTGCGCATTACAAAATCCCTAGAAAAGGCATCAAAATTAGGCAAACTAATCTTAAATCCACACGCTTGTAACAGAGTTTAACAACACAGTGCAAGATACTACATGAAACATTATGCTTTGATTGGTTACATTAACACTACACACTGTTTTACAGGCTCACAAAGAAGCTCGCAACAATGCACTTCGATAATGGAATGCCTATGCGGACACGCAAGACACTGTGAACATTTTGTTTATCTGTAGTCAGCGCTTTTTCTCTGGTGTTTAGCTCAGTCGATTAATGCTCGTATCATTTAATATATCATTCAAAGGCATCTTCGGTTAAATCTTTTGTAATCAATTTAAGTAAGCAGGCCAAGTTTTGCAGGACTTATACCTTATCACACTCAAGCTGAATAATTGTTGCTAGCTCAAGTTGGTTTCTGACTACAAATACGATTTCGGTCTACGGACCTACATGATGTAAGCGCCTTCGACTACAAATCTCTAGGGCAAAAGTAAACAGGCATTGCACGTAGTAGTAAAAATTCATTAATAGTTCGGCACCGACAAACTACAATTAAATGTCCTTTTAAGAGAAATAAGATGACATTTCACTGCTTTTACTTCTAACTTTTCTTTTGTATGTAGCATTGACAATGAAAAAAGCGAGACGTTGACGATTTCCGCAGCAAAACTGATCCAAGTTTTGATCCGACGGGAAAAAGGTAAGCAACAGACATGAACTGGTGACGTAAATCTATCCTAAGGTCTTTGCACGGCAAATTGACAAGACACGCTTAATTTGCATCGCGATGACATTGACAGACATCATCCCATAACGCAAAATTCTCTGACCTTTAAACACGTTATGAATTGTTTAAAACATAGATTTGATTTTCTTTTACCCAAAAATTTATCTATACCAACAAATTGTTCCTACCTTTATGCCAAGGTCCTTAATGAGTCTTTTCTTCCCAATGACAACTTTGGTTAATTTTATGATTAACCCTTTCGTACTTTTCTCTGTAAGTTTGCCTTCTACGACATCACCATTCTTAATCGACTAGAGAAGCAATAGTAGCCGTAATCGAACATCACACTGCACATGAATTGATACATAAAACTGCACAAAGCCAATATCACTATAGTTTAAGCAGATCAATGAGAAGAGTCCCCACGTTGGCAAGATGTGGATCTTGAATAAATCATCTCAGCTTCACAGGTATCGGTATCTATCAGTATCGATGTTTCGGCTTAAGTCTTCATCAGCCGAAACACAGAAAAAATTAATGAATTTCCCTACCCACCGCTGGGTTTCGTCTCGTTATACCAAGGACTTTGGAAGTCCTTCATCAAATCTATGTGCCGTGATGGCACGGAGGTTTGAGTGTTGGCTTTTGAGTTTGAGGGTTACCAGTTCGAGCCCGGGCAGCTCCCACTTAGTGCAGCTATTGTGGTAAAGCTCCACTCCTCACAATATATCATAGATATATTATATATATAAGTATTACATATATCTGACACTGATGAAGGCTTAAGCCGAAACACAGAAAAAATTCAAGAATTTCCCCTTACCCACCACTGGGTTTCGTCTCGTAATACCAAGGACTTTGAAAGTCCTTCACCAAATCTTTGTGCCGTGATGGCACGGAGGTTTGAGTGTTGGCTTTTGAGTCTGGAGGTTACCAGTTCGAGCACGGGCGGCTCCCACCTAGTGCAGCTATTGTGGTAGTGCTCCACTCCTCACAAATATATCATAGATATATTATATCTTAAATATATTATACGTTCGGGGAAGGGAAACAGAAAGACGTCGGCTAAACAATACCAGGGGACCCAATACCAATTGTCAAAGAGCAGCTAGCCAAAAGCCTTGGAAGATTGACAGACAGAAGCAAAGTAGTAGCGATGTACAACCAGCTAGGACTTGTGAACATAGATATTCCAAGCTACTCGGAAAGTTTGAATTGCTTGCAATTCAGGCCTTTATCCAAGGCTGTTGTCTCCTCTAATAATTAACGAAGTGGCGAAGACAAAAGTTGAGATAATTAGAAGGAATATTGCGCCTTCAATAGAAAACGGTTGGTTTTTCCCAAGTGCCTGAACCATACTGCTGTGTACTGGAAAGAAATTCCGCTAAAACTTCTAGCAACGTTAGTATTGGAGGAATATAATGCTGGTAAAGTTAGAACGGTGATAATGCAGAGGTACTCCAAGGACTAGTGCATCAGTAAGGATCCACCAGATGTTCGGACAGGAAGTATGTGGAAGGGAGACGTAGATGTAGATAGAACAGAAGCTGTTCTCAGGCATAAGGTCATTGTGGGAGCAGTTCATGGAAGTAAACAAGGGCTTGAAATCAAAAGCTTTAAACCAGCACAAGCGCAGACAAAGAAAGGATGCAGTGGTAAAGGCGGTACGCAGACACGAGGAAGAGAAAGGGCGTCTAAACCTGGAAAATTGACAGTGTCATGGGATTTGAACCAAGGTGCGGCAAAGAAAAGAAAGGAAATGAGATATAAGGGCCTGGTTGATGAATGTGAGGAGAAGGGATTAAAATGTAGAGAGCAGGTCATCGGGTTAAAGAGGGACAATGCTACCTGGTCCAAAAGCACAGGAGGAAATGTTTGAAAAACAACAAACATGCAATTAGCTAGGCTGCACAGCCACACCATGCAGCCAAATTCCAGTCATCACCAGCGGCGACAGGGCTCCTTGACCTACTTACCTGGAAAAACTTTTTACGTCGTACTGACTCTGGTACTATTAAGAGTGTTTCTATTGGAGTAATGTCATTCAACTGCTGCAAAGACTTCTCGTGTTGTATTTTGAACTGAGTTGGATCCTGGCTCTCTTGCACAAACACAGGCGATATCTTCTCCGTCGTGAATTTAGCAAGAAGCTGATGAAACCTTAAAAGGAGACAGAATAGACATGAAGAAAAAGTTCACCAAAATAAAATCACCCACCGAAAATCCAATATTATTATTCAGTTAACAGGGGTTTTCCGCGCCATGATTTGCCACTCTGATGCTCTAGGGGCCCTCGAGTTTGCTTGTGTAAAAATTGATTCAATTTCACGACTTCTTGCCTTCAGAGGTCCAAAATGCTATTTTGGGTGGTATTTTGCTTGTTAATCCCTGAGTAATTACAGTATAAGAGGATCTCGGTCTTCTTGTGTACTGTCAGATTATCTCTCAATAGCACTATAAAGGTTTCGCTACCCCAAAGGTGATCCAGAATGCAGGATTTCATTCGGATCATCCCCAAAATTTAACGGGATGTCACTAGGATCAAGACTGATTGGATTTTTTTTCACGAGGATCCGTTTAGTAGTTTTTGTGTAATCCTGCTGGAAGACCGACAAACAGACAAACAAACGAATTCTGCCGAAAACAATACCTTCTTGGCAGATGTAATAATGCTTTAAAAATATTAGAGGTGTGAAACGTTTCATCTTTAAAAACTAACACTACCTAGTGCCAGATAAAGAATGTACCATGTGTGAATGAAGTGTAAGAACAAACAAAACAAAGAAAATCTGAAGGTTTACCAAAAAGTATCAATCACTTAACAAGCACCTAGTTTTGTTGGCTGTTTATACGTTCTTCTTCTAGTGAATACTGTACATCAGGGGTGGCTGAAAGGCAAAATATGTTGCTAACCAGGAAAAACGTTTTGGGATAACCCCTACAATGCTGTTGGTTATGCCCCTCTTGGCAAATCTGACGAATTTCTGATCATCTGAGTTTTTATCGCTGTTATCTGTACAACTGGTAAAAGGTCTTTTCACTTAGATAGTAAAAATCATTCTCAAGAGACATCCTAGAGGATTTTCAATAAACACACAGTTTTCAATTGGCAGCACTTCTAGGTTTGGTTCTTTTGTTCATATTTGAAATGATACAGTATTGACACTACTACCTTTAACAACTTATTGGCATGATGTTATCATTAGCATATTTTACAACAGGATGAAGGGTCACGTGTAAACTGGTTGCATCTGGAGCTCCATGGTGTACGCCTGTGAGACATGACCAATGAGGGTCGATCAGGAGATGGCGATGGAGTGAACTGAGATGAAGACGATCGGCTGGATGTATGGTGGATTACTGGCCGGCAGAAAATCCAGCAAGGAGCTGGGCAGTGAAGTCATCAGGAATAGCCAACAGTCATGGTTTGGCCACGTTGAGCGGAAGGAAGATGCTGATTGGGTCAAGAGGTGGACCAGATTAGCCGTAAAGGGGCCCCGGTTAGCCAGCCGGCGACCTCGGAAGACCGGGGGGGGAACCTTCACGGCCGACATGCGACTACTCGGGGTCGACATGAGGGATGCCAGGGACCAGGGAAGGTGGAGAAGGGCCATAAGTGGAGGACGGGCCAACCCAGCTCCAGCTGGACTTCAAAACGCAGGAGACGATGACGACGACGATGATGATAATGAGGAGGAGGAGGAGGCGGCATTGCATCACAAACAAAGACAAATATGATGTAAATTTCAATTGTTCCTCTGCATTCACTATTAACACTGGCTGATATGGATGGCCAGGAATGGATAACAAGCATTGCCAGGAATGGAGGACAGCTAACATTTCAATTGAGAAGGAATGCAGGCAGCTCTTTTTAGGGGATTAGGGAAAAACATTGAGACACCAAATATTTTTATGGTATAACAGCAAACAAAGAATGAACAGGTTAATAATCTAGAAGAGAAATTAATCAAATTCAAACTTGCTGAAGTTCTATTTTATAACCTGATTAATACAGTTACTTTGGGGAAAAAAGCTAGTAACATATTAGCAACCACTGCCATAGGTCATAGTAGACTGACAAGCACCAGGCATATGACGCAGGCTATCAATAGCCAGAGTGAACTGTATTGATGGAAAGCAAGATCCTTGGCACAGTTAGTTATTAATTTTATACAACATTGCTATCCCGCAGGGGGCTCTTGCAATACCTATCATACTATTTCTGGTAGTATGGAAAGGTGAGTTAAATTCTACTGAGCACACAGTTGATTGCTAACGCATATTTACATGTGTTGTAACTCAAAAACTTCAAGTAGGAAAATAAAGTCATGCAGGCAATAGCCAGGCTGGTTTCTATACTTTGCTGTGAATTGTTTTGTGCCAATTCAAGGTTCTAGATCTTATTATCTGACTTGATGCAAAAGCACATCACATATACTGTTGGCTGGATTGTCATTTTTAAGATAATTCTAGGTTTTAGGAATCACGAAGGGAGGTTACATTAAGACAACCACTAAGATTAGCTACAGGATCACAGAAATCCCATACTTTACAAGAACAGTAAGAATATAAGTGTATAAAAACAAACTCTCATCCTACAGGCTGGAAATATGCATAAGTGAACTGTAAACATCAAGTACGAGGTATAGTACTGCACGATCATCGAATGGCTGTTGGCAACATGATGATGACATTTCTTTTAATTTTGTGTCATTTGGAATAATCTCACTTAGCCACATTCAGCATAATTTCAGCAAGAGACAAGTATCTTAAGTCTACAGTTTTTTCATGCGTGAAAGATTAGTACATCTTGCCATGTTGACAATAGCCATGTCTGTCTCCTTATCATTAGTTTTGAAACAAACTTAATGCATATAACAAGACAGAACTAATGAAGTAAGAATTCTAGCTACATGTTGTGCACTTTAAATGCTTCAGTTCACCAGTTAAAAGTAGAGCCCTCGGAATCCATCAAAATTTTCGGCAGCACAAAATTGCCGCCGTTAGCGAGAACCTCGTCGGCAATTTTGGTTTTCCGACGGCATTTTTGGCAAATGGACAAGATCCCCTGTTTGTTGCAAGCGGCTTCTTTAGGAGATTGTGCAAGGGATGTATTCGTCAGAGAAACAGAAATGAATAGCATTTAAAGCATTTTCATTTTAAGTGTGGGCACTTAAATATTCACTCATTGTAGGTCAAGAGGAAAGCCAGAGAAGTTTGTTTAATTGTTAAAATTGTTTAATTGTGTCCCAGTGGTTTGTAACATTCGCCCTCCAACGAATGGTTTTTGGGGTTTTTTTGAGCGTTTGACTTTCATGTGTGCCTGAAAAATCATTCAGCATTTTATGCCACAGCACTTGCTTTAGGTGACGGCATATACGACGGCATTGCCGAATGCCGCCGACGGATTCCGAGAACTGAAAGTATGGCATGAAAAGACAACGCTCTGTCTTATCCAGGGGCAGCTGGTAGGCAAAATATATTTGAAATAAAAACAAGGGTTTTAATTGACAGCATATCTTTAGTTTGGTTTTCTTCATTCCTTTTTGAAATGATAGAGTACTGATAGCCACACTACTAACTTTCAAGGATTATTAGCAAAACCTTATCATTAGCATATTTTACAACAGGAATTGCGTCACAAATAAATGCAAATATAAGGCAACTTTCAATTGTTTCTCTGCTTCCACCACCTAAACTGACTACTAAATAACATTTTAATTCGGAAGGAATGCAAGTGGCTTCTCTTGCAGGATTACATGAAAAAAATATTATGGAGATGCCAATGATTTTTATGACTTTCATGATCTCACCTTTAAGGAAATATTGAAAATGTCCCTTCATATAGAAGAGGGATAAGTCTGATTCAAAATTCCTGAAGATTAGTTTTGTAATTTCTTACATTTGATACAATTACTTTTGGCAAAAACTGTTAATAATAACATTAATATTAGCATTTTTAGCACTACCAGCCACCTCTGGTCCCATTGTAAATTTTGGCCAAAACTAGTCATAGGTCATCTATCCATGTCAAAAATACTAGATCTTCAATATTAAAGTATAAAATATGACACAAAATTATATTAGCAGTACAGTAAATGGATAACAATAAAATACAATAATTGGATTTATCAACAAAAGCCAATAATATATTTCTCAACCATGCTATACATAAGAAATAGTAATATTAAGGGAATGGATACCTAAACCATGTTTCCTCATTTGATGAAGTCATCCTCAAACTTGTCACTATGTAATTTAGGCTTTCTCAAGACTTTAAAGGTTGGATTGCTTTCGTAGTGAAAAAACATGAAATGGTGCACCACATGAAATGGTTTCAAACTTGGTGACTAGTTAAATCAATAATGTCCATTTGCCTCTAAAACAAATAAAGCAAACATGAATTAAATTTACGTCACAACAAAACTTGAACATAGCTAAAGAGGAAAATTCTCCCTGTTTAAAATCTTTTGATCAGCTTAGAAAATCTCATTTTGTGGCTGGAAATTTACATGTGCCTTATCAAGCTTTAAACATTAATAATCAATGTACTTTCTGCTCCAGTGCACAGGTTTATGTAGTCTGGTCTAGTTGGAATTATCAAATTCATCCTAATGAACCTAAATTTGGTAAAATTTTATATCCAAATATGCAAATTAATGCCCTTACTTATTCATTATATTAACTGTTTTCTTCTTTACATTTCTTGTCAATAGACCCGTCCACTGACTGTCAAATAACCACTATTTGCATACTTTATAACTATTAAATAATGGTGAAACAAACTCACTAATTGTTACCAACCCATTGGACCAAAATAGTGTGATTATTCAGATTAACCAAGCAGTCAACCAGATTAATTATTTAGATAATTGAATGGTTCTAAAGGAAACAATATTGACATAGTAATTAAGTTGATCAATCACTTGATAATGACAGTTTAACAACAGTTTTTAATCAAATCTAGAATGTTAGGGTAGCCTTAGCAATCCCTGTATGTACTGAATAACCAGCTTATGTAAAATCTAAACTGAATATATAAACAGGTAGGATTTTTCATTTGGATAGTCTTGCTTGTTAACTTATATTTCTCTTTGTCCTGTCTACAAATACTGTGCTAAAACATTCTTAAAAGCTTTTTTTGTCTGAAACTCTTCAGGGAATGAATTGTCAGAAAGCAAAGTATACGTTTTAGCAAATTTAGCAAATTTTCAAGGTGATTTTCAAGTTTTTTCCCGCAAACAGATTGCACAAATATTGTAGTTATCACTTCTTATCTTGTCTCTTCACTCACTATGCACTGGTCATCTATCATATTATATTGCTGCTCGTGCATAAGAAAGGAAGACATGAAGTACAGTAGTCAGAAAAGAACTTAAAGATTTCAAGAAAATCAGTCATGAAGAAGCTCAAAGATAACGTAGCTTCAGTTATGAGAACCCATAAAAACAAATAAGAAAACAGAAAGAGAGGAGGAGGTAATGACTTCCATATACCATGCAAATAAGTTATTTCAGTTCTTGGTTCCCTGTTTTTTGAATAGCATCTCTTGATCCTTTCAACCTCTCTTACAAAAATTTTATAGTTTATCATGAATTCCTTTATCCAAACTCCAATGTTATTTGAATTAATTATCAAGTACCATCAACAAAAAAAATTCTCTATCTAATGTATGATTTTTCCTATTGATTATGATGTGAAATCTAATACTCATGTAGAAGATACCCCAGTCAACTAAATCTAAAAGTATATCCTTTTGACATCCTTGAACATAACTTCCTTTATCAAGGTAACTGTGCTAAAGGATTTCTAAAATCCACCTTCTGGGCTAAACAAAATCTTATAAAATTTTCTGCCAAAAAGTAAATACTGCTTAATGACTACTTGTAATACTTTAATAATGGCTTGTAAATAACTCTTAATAAAACTTATAGCTTCTCCTCTCATTTTTCTACAAAACTGTTATTGAAAAGTGTAATGTCCTATGCTCAAGATTCCAGCCACAATAATCAATAGGTGTTCTGTTTTTATTTAATACATAATTAGGCAGTCTATCATAAATTTAAAAACCTATAAGGGCAACCAATCTTATACTTTTCTAGTATACATAGTCATTGTCAGTACCGAACATCATCAAACAGTATAACACAATGGGTAGTAATACTACTCATCTTACTCTATAGCCTAGAGTTAAATTACATATACCGACTACATGTACAGTGGAAACCTAAAAAGTCATACTCCGGATAAGTCAGACTTTTACTTAGTCAGAATGATTTTTTATTCCCCTTAGATTTAACCACCAGAATTCAGTCAAATCACTTTATTTAAGTCATACCCTGGATAAATCAAACTTTTGATTATTCATACCAGTTTTATGTGTCCCCTAGGCCAAAATACTCCCTTTCATTGGACCACCTACTTAGTTTCCTGAAAGAAGCTTTGAATGTTCAACTGTTTGAAAGTTTTGAATCAAGTGCTGTAAATTAATCAAAATTAAATGTCTGAGTGTTCTTTCTAAATTCTTTGCTTGATTGAGCGATTTAATTCAACTTTTCATGGAATGGAAAGCATAGCTTGCACACTTGATCAATAGCAGAAAAGTATAAAATACTGCAAGAAATTGATAAAGGAAACAAATGTGCTGTTATGTCATGCCAGCATGGAATTCCAAAACAACCAACATCTTTCTTAACTACTAAAAATATAACCAAACACAACATAATATTGATGAATTGGACTTTTTTATACTCTTTCGAAAAAGTACAACTATCAAGACTTTAGTTAATTGGTACATTCATTAAGTTGGACTATTTTTCTATCTCATTTACGAGTTTGACATTATGTGTTACCACTCTATTGTATTGGGATATGGAAATGGCTATCCTAACAGTATTACTTACATAACAATTTGCTCCATACAAAAGTATTGGGTTGGACTTATGCTGCATTAAATGTTACAGATATTTTTGGCAAATGTCCGGCCAATCTACATCACAAGGAACCAGTGCTACATGAACTATTTTGATCTGGTTAAAAATATAACAACAGATTCCACGAATGTGGACACATTAAGTTATGAAAGCAAGTATACTTGATAATGAAAAAATATTATTAAAATTTATTAATTAATTCATGACTCAAAAGATACATTCGGACACTCTCTTATAGAAAGGCATATGCAAATCAATTACAGTGTGTGCCATAGCTCTTAGTAATAAATGATCACAACAAAAAATGTAACTAACATAAAAACTCAGGATTAGTCCAGTCTTTATCAAGTCGACAAAACAAAAAACAAGAAGCTCTTGTTATACAGTGAATCATTTTAGGTAACAAATAATTACGATCATCAACCTTAAAATGTTTCAACATATCAACAAGACAGACACTGTCCTTTGCTATCCCTCCAGTTGAACTCATACTCAAATTAATGAAGCGGGCATTATGATTTTCTGCAAGATCTTCACAAAGGGATTTAAATTTGTTCAATTTTTGCTGATAATTCGAATTAAGATTTGTTTCAAATCCAACAGTTAATTCCAGTACATCCAGTGAATTCCTACATTGAATCAACATACCAGGACATAAGACTATCTCAAGATATCAAACTTGGTGATAAGAAACCATCAATGTCACAGAAGATTTTTAGATCTTTGTTTAAAGATAGAAGAAACTGAGCAATGATTTTTAAAACTGAATCATGTCGCCACTTGTAACGTCCTTGATTCAAGTGTACAGGACAGCTAATAACCACATGTTGCAAAGTTTGAGAGTTGAGACATGACAAGAATAAGGCTTGTCTACTTTTTCCAAAGACAAAGATTTCTTAAAGGTAGGAAGACTATTGTTCAAGTAACAAATACTGAAGTTATAGATATTGAGAGGTAACAGACATAAATTGTTACAAGCACAAAGATTGATCATTGCCTTTTTAACTAAACCTTGTGATGTTAAAGTGTTGAGAATGCAAGATTCTTAAATTCAAATTTAAATTAAATTTAAATTCTTTAATTATTTCGATTCTTAAATTTAAATTTAAGATTTTTAAATTGTTTGATTACTGATTTAGTATTTTGAAACCGATTATACTGAACATTAGCAAATGTAATAGCATCAAATACATTGTGAATATCAGGGTCATTTGCATTTTTCAATTTTTTTCTCATAATTACTTGACATTGCATAAATTTAGTAGATATGTCAACTAAATCAAGGCCAAATTTCGACTTGTTCATAAAAGCAATATCAAAAGTAGCACTGGGTGAAAATTCTAGCCATCTTCGAAATTGTGGCATTTCATGTCAAGTACAATTCAATCCAAGTAATACCAAGATCACAAATTGTTAAATGCCATGATATTTTGGGTAACAAATAGCAATGATACAAAAGAAGTTTATTCTAGGATGTAGTGGGAGAGAGTCAATTTTATTTAAAAGTTCAACAACTCTATAAACCAAAATTCTTATGTTCACAATCCTCAATCTGAAGTAGCATCCAAGATATCAAAAACTTTTGTTAATTGGAACTTGTGGAATTAATCTACCATTTACAAATAGTTTTGGAAGGCATTACTTGGATAATGTGCCAGACTTTATTATTCCAAATGTGATGCATTAATCAACACATAAAGTCATCCGGCTCCAATTGCACCAAGAGGTGAATGCATTTAGCTGAGTTTCATACTCTTGACCAGTCAAGATGGCAGCATCATCTGCAAATTGGTACCAATGTCATGGATGGAGGAGTTTAGAAAAAGAATTTGCAAGTTGAGAATATTTTTCAGATTTGATATATTGAATGAAAGTAGTAACAGATTGGAAATCAAGGGGCTGAGGCAGTCCTCCTGCAAAACTCTCCTACCGACATGGACAAAATCTGTTTTAAGTACAGGTAAATGATATGAAAAATTTGTCATAGAGGTTTTCATCATGTTTACTGTCACTTCAGGAATATGGTGGTATACCACTATGGTAGAAATCAAACAATGGTCAACTTCACCAAAAGCATTTTTAAGATCAGGTAAGGTGACAACAACTGATCTTTGTTTAAACTTGGCTTGTTTTAGAACATGAGCCAAATGAGCTGTGTGTTCAAAGCAGTCAGATAAGCCTTTAATAAAGCCTTTTTGAATAGAAGATTCAATAAAGCTATTCTATTTTAAATAATTATAAATATGATTTCTAAGGACAGATGTGAAAATTTGAAAGTTTTCA
The DNA here is from genome assembly GCA_024741275.1 of Chironex yamaguchii. Classification (NCBI taxonomy): domain Eukaryota; kingdom Metazoa; phylum Cnidaria; class Cubozoa; order Chirodropida; family Chirodropidae; genus Chironex; species Chironex yamaguchii. Next base: position 22,839 of record JANTCA010020171.1, read on the forward strand.
ACAATGTGTTTGACATAATGTCAGAAGTTTTGTTTTATTTCATGATCATGGTCAATAGAGGAAGTAGAAAGGGATGAGCCATTTGAGAGTTTAGAGCGAAGTAGCTTAGGACATAACTAATTTCAACAATGTCCTCACTAGAATTGAGCTTGAGCCTTGTTTAATTCCTTTTTAGTTGTGCTTTGGAAAAATCACTGTATTTGGAAGAAAGCTGTTGAGTTTTACCTTTATCAATTACTCCAAAGTTAGAGGCCAGAAAATTAAAAATAGTTGTTGAATTGTTGTGTAGAGATTAGAGCCAGAAATTCAGGGGAATTGGAAGGCGAGCTCTGACAAATGATTCCAAAAGATTCCAATCATCTGGACTTTTGGGAAGTTTAACTCCATATTTAAAGCTGGGGTTAGTCTGCAAATAAGATGTAATTAGACAATCATCATCATCATCATCATCATCATTAAAAATTTCTTGATCATGAATGTCCAGATGATCCGACAAAGTATGAACATGACGACAATATCTTTGATGGGCTTTCAATCCAGGTAAGTTCTGGCAGGTCTTTCCACATGAGCATTTCATTACACTTGAATTGGTAAGAATCTGACCAGAATTAATTGAATGGTTGGTCCTTGTTATTGTTCCACTACTGTTTGATGGTTGTAATGATTTCCTCTCCTTGTATTGCCATTGATAGCAACCAAGTGAAGTGAAATCCAAACCACAGAAATTACAAATGACAAAGAACAAGATAAGAAATGAAGTCGACAAATTCCTCATAGAGACAAAAATCCACACTGATGAAAACTAAAGTAAAACTGAAGTATAAATATGCTATACAACATGAAAACTTAAGAGCCAGCAGAGAACATGACTGTTCTCATTCATGGTAATAATAATAAATATAATAATAACAATGATAACGATAATAATAATAGTAATAATAATAACAGCAATAACAATAACAACAATAATAATAGTAAAAACTCCTCATTATGACGAAAATCCACACTGATGAAAATTTACATAAATCTAAAGTATAAATTTGACACACATATGCTATACAACATGAAAACTCAAGAGCCAGTAGAGAACATGACTGCTCTCATTCATGGCATGGAAATAATAACAACAACAATAATAATAATAATAATAATAATATTTTTTTAAAACGTCATTGCCATATATTTGAATTCCTTTCAGAATACAAAAATACCTTTTTATATAATTACACTTAAAATTCCACACTGTTTTC
>JANTCA010020182.1:0-24076 GCA_024741275.1 Chironex yamaguchii
GCTAATAGGGCGCTTAGAAATGGATAGATCAAGCTTGCTGATAGGCCGCTTAGAAATAGATAGATCAAGCTTGCTAAAAGGGCGCTTAGAAATGGATAGATCAAACTTGCTAATAGGACGCTTAGAAATAGATAAATCAAGCTTGCTGATAGGCCGCTTAGAAATAGATAGATCAAGCTTGCTAAAAGGGCGCTTAGAAATAGATAGATCAAGCTTGCCAATAGGGCGCTTAGAAATAGATAGATCAAGCTTGCTAATAGGGCGCTTAGAAACAGACAGATCAAGCTTGCTGATAGGGCGCTTAGAAATAGATAGATCAAGCTTGCTAATAGGGCGCTTAGAAATAGATAGATCAAGCTTGCTAATAGGGCGCTTAGAAATGGATAGATCAAGCTTGCTGATAGGCCGCTTAGAAATAGATAGATCAAGCTTGCTAATAGGGCGCTTAGAAAGAGATAGATCAAGCTTGCTAATAGGGCGCTTAGAAATAGATAGATCAAGCTTGCTGATAGGGCGCTAGCTTCTAAAGATTAGTTCAATTGGGCAATATAATATCGTAGTTTGTTCTTGGTCGCCAAGACCTTCAAAATTTTAAGAAGTGGGAAATAACATTAGTTTGCCACGCCAGCCTAACAACTGGCAGCAGCAAATTCACATTAGATTTGGATACACACCTCTTATACATATAAAAACTCTTTCATAGGAAACTCAGTACCAAAGCTATAAAGTAGCTACGAAACTGTCAATACTGCCTAATAAGGTTTTAAGACAATTTTATGATCAGTTAATAAACCTGCACAAAATCATAATCTGTACTAATCAGAAAGGCAGCTATAGGCATGGCAATACTCTTGTCCCTGCTATATCCTTCATCCTCGGGGATATTGCCTTACTGATACAATGATAGGTTCTAAGAAAAATCAAAATGTCAAATTCTCAATTCTTACAAGTAATCATTTTCTTCTCTTAGCTCCTCGGATATAATCCATGCTGAACGAGTTGGTTTCTTAGTGACGAAGGTACATGGCGTCCATCCAGTCACGTGGCCATGACAGCGATAACCCTCTGACCTATCAACATAAATGGTGGTTAATGTTCAGACTTCTGTATTATCATACGACATTCAAGTCAATAATCTGTAACGAATATAATGATTTCGTGTTTACAGACCACTGTCGTATATATTCAATATTACAATTAATGTAATTATATGTACATCTGTGAATTATACTATACTATGTTTAAAATAACCAAAAAATTGACAAACGCTAAAGCCAAAACACAAATATAAATTGATATCTGTGCTTCCCCTTCGCTCTGCGACAGGTTTCGGCTCATATTACCAAGGGCTTGAAATCTCTACCAAGACTTTGTCATGACTGATATAGCATCTCGGATTTCGTGTAAGGTTTAGAGTTTGAGGTTAGCAAGTTCAATTCTCCTTCACACCCCCTCAGCGAAGCTATTTTAGTCATGCTCTCTAGTCTTGACAGTAATATGTATACAAAAATAACAACCTCCGAAATCAGGGAAGCAATAGTACACTTTAAGATTGATAATAAATTTGTTCCTAAGAAGTGCCAAGTCTATTTAAAAATGCTCTGATTAAGCGATGTTCCATGACAGACAAAGACACTGAACAAAGCTATTATAACATATTTTCAAGCAGTTGATGTACTCATATACTATAACACTCAAAAGACAATGTCACACAGTTATAGAGTATTGTGTGCCTACCACACAAAACTCTCAGCACGTTGTACATCATACGTACATACGTTGTGCACAGGGTGTACATCACAAAGGTTTCGAGGCAACTAGTATTGTGATAATCAATACAGCTAAATCCACTTACGCAAATGACAGTTGGCCATTTTCACATTCTGGACAACCACTAAGCGCACCAAACATCATCCCATCAGCACATCTGGATAAAAGCTGACAATATACAACGAAATATAATATAATATATACAATATATAACTAGAAAACTATTTACTGCAAATATCCTTTTAAGCGTACTTAGAAATACGCGAAAATCTGGGCATATCCCTTGAAGAAATGTTTTATTGCATCACTTAAAAATAGTTGACACGATTATCCGAATGGATGGCAAAAGTGTCAAATATAGCAAAAATAAATGGATATTTGCTTGCTATTTTCTTTTACAATTCGCTCCACCTGAAAGCCAATAAAAATATTTGCCAAAGTTAACCCCAATGGGCTACCCATTCCCACCCCGTTCCACTTTCAATACATTAAAAATGCGCCAAAATTTATAAGGACAATAACTTTCGAGTAATTAGCATAGCTAGATCAACCTTCCATGTAATTGTATTGGCGTCTTTTTGCATTACAACAAGACAACCAGGACTATGTAGACAGAAAAAGTTTGACTTTTCACTTGGACCCCAATAATGATTCGCAGTAAAGCAGACAATAGTTGTCTTTCAAGCCAAACACATCAAATTTCAAGGAATTCACCAATGAAATTTGATGTGCCAGATGGAGCTTACGAGGATACATCATTTTATAACACTGCAACACATGGATACGATCATAATTGACAATTTACAGATATATTCTACTATCTGACAAATCAAATTATTCCAGTGTATCATCACAAAAACGTACACAATCATCTCCACCAGTTGAGATTTGGTTGTTATCTTTTAGCATTTCTCGTAACTCCGAAGTCAAACAATTCTTTTTCAGCTCATCTTTAATCTTCCAAAGTTTTTGAGTTTGCATCTGGATGAAAGACAGACAAAAATAATTAAACGAACTATGTTCTTAACACTAATTGTACTACATTACCCTGTATCTTAAACCATTGTGCCTGCCGTTGTACCGCTCTTCGGTATATGTATAATTTGAAAGCATTTTAATTGAAAGTCTGAAAAACAAATTATATGTCCAGGCTTAGGACACATGAACATCACCACACATGAACACACGCTTTAAACCCATCCTTTCAGGCCATCGTGCAATCAGATGCATAATTTTCAAGGTGTGCACAATATCACTTCTTCGGGTGGATCGTTCTGTTATCTAAAACAGCCATACAGTTACTAAATGTATATTTCCTTTATCATACATAAGTCAAATGGCACAACATAATCCTTAATCATTTACTCATCTCAAAAACACTGGTCTACCTAAAAGTAAAGCCTCCCCAAGGGCACTGATGAATTCTGTCTGGGCAATAGCATACCATTGCAAAAACAAGTAAGCACACTGTGCTTCCTTAAACAGCAGCACTTATGCTGTCAACCATCATCAACTAGGCAAGAAATTGACCATGCTCTGGGCTATAACATCCTGTGATATAGGAATTAACATGAACATAGCTCTCTTTATAGTGATTCATAGTGCTTTATGCATTCCCCAAAAGTTTTGGACAGCATCATTTCCTATGCTAAACATCATTTTACTAAATACATAAGTCGAATACTCTGAAGATCTACAATTACAATATGCAACATGATTAACATTGGTATTACATGGCATTGGACATGTACTAAATAAGATTTCAAGAGCCCTCTTCTTTTTCATACCCTTAGCCTTTTCTCGTCCTTGGTCTCTTTTTCTGGTAGTTCCCCTTCCTTTTCTTTCTTCTTCTTGTCCTTTGCCTTTTCTGCTTTCTTGATTTTTTTCTTTGTTACAAGACCAAGCGCTTTTGTCAGTTTAGGCTGATCTTCTACATTCAGCTCTAAAAATCCTACGTAAAGTAATAAGAACATTTTAACCAGCACAGCTTTAACATAAACCCCAGTGGCACATATTTGACAATGTGAATACAACAAATCTACTCTACTGCTTACTACTGCTAGTAACTGCAGCAGTGGCTTAGTGGTAGAATGCTGTGAGTTCAGATCCACAGCCGGGTCATACCAAAGACTTAAAAAATGGTACACAATGTTGCCCTGCTTGGCACTCACAGTATTAGGGAAATTAAACCCACAGTGCTACCAGTGGGCCATCCCTTGAATACTCTAGCATTCACTGTGCTTGCACATCTCTGTGACCCAAAGGCTAAGGAAACACAGATGGGTGCTGCCCTATACACCAAAAATGGTGTCGGAAGGAAATTTTGACTCTGCTAATAAACTGCTGGGGCATGGCATAAACATGTTTGAAAGTATCACAAAATGTTGCAGAAATGGAACATACAACATTTTGTGACAATTTCCAGGATACAACAATCTTAAACTCTTTAGCCTTGTGTCAGACACTAATTCTGGAATTTCAGAGAGAAAAGGCCGGTGAACTTTAAGTCTTATTGGGTGCAATGTATCAATTATTGGAGTGATTATGAGGCATTGTTTTCATAGAAACAGGCAAACAGTTTACAAATGTCCAGTCATGGGCAATGGTCTTTTGCATGATAGATAAATCTACACACATATATTACATATTGCATTCAAGGTAGCTTAGAATTAATACCTGATATATCTTCTGCTGATATCTGATCGGCTCCTAACTCCTGTTTTTTATCGACAAAACATTTGACATGATACCAGTTTGGCACTTTACCACCTCTAGCATACCTAGCACTTGGATCAGGTTCAACCAGTTTAGCAATCCGTATCTCCCCCTGCAACATAAATTACCAACAATTATCATTATCACCACAATTTGCCATTCTAATGATAGAAATGACTTTATTCAATACTTTTTAATCAGCAAAATATGAAAAATCAGAATCTCAAATCACTTTTAAATATCAGGAAGAATATTCCCACAATAAGAAATCCAATACCATCAATCATACATTTACAAGATCACTTATATTACTCATGTATGATGTAAATTATCAAAAGTCAATCTTTAACATACATTAATAGTAAACCTTCTCCCCTTCAACATCATCCTAAATTTCCAATTGTTACATTGGTTTATTTACACAGTAAGCAGGCAGTGTCATGCTATTCCGAGCAAATTACTAGAGATGGTAACTGATCTCAAATAAAGTCCAAGTTAAACACCTTTTTAACTTGCTTGCGTTCTGCTACCACAAGTCATAGATCAGAAAATGACCCATCGGTATAATCAGGCTACAGATAAGCAGCATTTCTTCACCTCAGCTGGTATGTGCCAACAGGTACGTGTGCAACCACATGTCCTTCTAGGATTGATTTCACATCGCAATAGAAAAGGTGCTTAAGTTAAACTTAATCTTAGCTTGAACAGTTTTCTGGAGTATGTACTTATTATAAAGAGCAATAAAAACAAACCTTAGCAATTTTCTCCTGACAACCTTTACATGAACTTCGGTTGGACTTAGCATATTCGGTTTGAAAGTCCATTATAACAGCAGAATCTACCTCGTCAGCACCACGACTGCCACCACCCTTGCAAGAAATTCGTTCCTGTTCAGGAAAAAAAGTATACCTATATATGTGTGTGTTAATACATACATGTAAAGGTCTTTATCATCATCATCATCAATCACTACTATAAATTCCTGTAAACACAACTATCTTTCATCATCATCATCATACCATCGTCATCATAAGCTCAATCATTCTTATACATCATTAACATCATCATCATAATAATCATGTTATCACCATCATCACCATAATTATGAAATATCAGCATCACAACCATTATTATCATCAATCATTGTAGTCATAATCATCACAACCATTATCATCAATTATCATAATCATCATCATCACAATCATCATCACAATCATTATCATTATCATTATCAGTATTCACTGTAGTTATCATCATCACAATCATTATCATCAATTATCATAGTCATCATCATAATCATGATCACAATCATCATCACAATCGTTATCCTGTTATCATCATCATAATTATGAAATATCAGTATCACAAACCTTATTATCATCAATCATCGTAGTCATAATCATCACAACCATTATCATCAATTATCATAGTTATCATCATCACAATCATCATCACAATCATTATCATTATCATCAATCACCGTAGTTATCATCATCACAATCATTATCGTCAATCATCATAGTCATCATCATCACAACCATCACAATCATTATCATGTTATCATCATCATATTTATGAAATATCAGCATCACAATCATTATTATCACCAATCACCACTATCATCATCATTATCTTGTTGCCATCATTATTATCATCAACTTACCATCTTTTCTAAATTATGTCTGCAATTGAATAATTAGATACATCTAAACCATCACAATGTGAAGACAAATCATTTCAAAATTATTGCATTGGAAAGCATGTTGGCAAGTTTGAAGATCCCATAAACACTGACCAAATAAAAAACCATATTCAACAAATATTATCTACAGAAAGATTAAATGTCTTTGTAATTCGTTACTTTGATCTTTTGTTGATCTTCCCATCTCAGTGCATCAAATCCTGCCACATCAGTGTGAACTGCAATTTTAAATCTTGTGAAGAAGCAGGAATAGTGATACCATCTTGGCATCTACAAATATCAAAGCAGTAAAAGCAGATGATACCAGGAGTATTTTAACAACTTTAACAACTGCCTTTCAAAAAGAAGTACTTAAGCTACAACTTTGCATTTTGCTGCAATTTTCCTTATCAAGGCATGCTCAACAGACTGTTCAAATTTCAAATTAGTCAAAAAACTTCACTAACATCTTGTACAAAATTACAATATCAAGGGTTTGGAAAATCAACATACCTTTCCATCAAAATGTGGTGACTGTCAAGAAAGAAAAAATGCCACTTAGAAATTTGTCACGATTACAGAAAAGAAAAAAAATACTTGCATATATTTGTTACTATACACATATGCCATCATATATTACTATATTTTATCATATTAGATAGTGTTATTATATCCACTATATCATTATATTTTAACATGTTATTACATCCCAAAATACAAAATCATTATACACTTTACTGTACAATAAAAGTGTCCTTCTCTGCTTATTGCATCTATTTTACATAACATCCAAGCATCTGCTCTTACATCTCAGTGCAGGAAACCTATGCCTTCACCTTACCTCTTACTTTCAGTTCTTGTAAACACCACCCTACCCTTCCCAAATCCTGGCTTCCCAAAAAAGATGTCAAACATCTCCAGGTGTCTGGATGGCTTGAAGCATGTGATGCAAAAGATTCTCCTACACTCTCCCCATAGAAGCCTGCAATACTTCATAAAATAGTGTCAAACAAACAAATACTCATTGATACTCATATATCATCATTAAGAGCTGAAAAGTTCAGAGGGATAACTTTGAGCATCCTATTATTTCAACTTACACAAAATGCTTAAACGTTCCATGTTTGTCACAAAGGAAAATCCAAACTAATTAGTTAAAATATATTCCAAACTTCAGTGTATGGGCTTAGTTGCAAAAAATTCAATAAAACAATAAGTGAAATACACTATAGAGGCATCTGTAAAGTTCATTTGTCTCTTTTTTGGGAAGCATTCTTTTGGGGAATACATAGAAATTTATAGGTTTACAAAAGAAAATCCTAGATACTGGTCAATCATCATACAGCATTAATTATTTACAAAAATGATAATTTTGAATCTTGAGTAATTAAAAAATGTCCTTGAGATATTTCTGGAAGACTTAATCATGATTACAAAACATACACAATCTACAATGATGTAATTACATCAGAAAGAGGCTGCTAGGCATGATGACATGTCACACCACTACAAAACATCACAGGTCAAGTTTCTTCTTAAGGATCATGGGGAGTCAGATAAAGGAAATTAAAATAAGGATGAGGATAAGAAAAAAAATAGTGAGATTTGCAACAATGCTGTCTTGATTGAAATTCGATGGATTTGTATGTGATGAAGTGGAATTCATAATAATACATACCATAAATCTAAATCTTCTTTGAAATATGCTTAATAAAATGTTAAACATGCCCCTTCTGAGTGTACTAAATAAACCCAATAAGGCAAGCTTATATAATTCATTTGCATCTACGTGTTTTCTTGCACACAAACTGTTTACATCAAATAAAACAGAAATAAGGTTATAGAAGACGTTATCCCGCTCAACCCACCTGTACCATAGTGGCAATCCTCAATGCGTCCTTGGCAATGTTCTTTAGACATGTTTGACATGCTGCTCGGCCACTTTTAGCATACTCAGCCTTGAATGGAAGATCATCCGCCATTTTGTTCCCAAACTAGAACTCCTGTATTGAACAACAAATTATACAAATGGTGATAAAACAGAGTGTATTCTAGAAATACTGTATTTGAGGATAAATAATTCAAATGGCAACACAATACACCTACAAGGGAAGTTCCTATACATTAGACTACTTGAGAAATTTGTTGACAAATGGGAGACATTCATGGAACAACACAAAAAGTAAAGAGAATGCACAATATTTCTGTTCTATCCAAAGATCTGAGATACAATTGCTTCTCAAATAAACACAACCATAAACATCAGCATTACTGCTTAGCATAGGTGAGGATGTCACCAGGAACCAATGTTAACTTCGATATCAGTGGCAAAGCTAGAGTGACCTAAACTTTTCAGCAATGCGACTTTAAAAACAAAAGTAACATGAAAGAACAAAATCGGGGTTTTTTCACCCTTTTGAGTTATTCTCTATATGATATTGTCTCTTTAATCGATTGCATTATTCATATTTTATGGGGTAGTATTTATAGGCATAACTTTTTCAATTTTTGATGCCATTCTTGTTTCGTGACCTGACTAGCTGTGACACGTATACAAGAAGGACTCAAGACAAGTAAGTCAACTTCCTGTAGTTGCCAAAAGTTTTAGAGGAATATCTTATGTGAATGCATACAGACTAGCAATGGTGTAACGTCTAGTGTCCCAGACGGTCGACTACTGTAGAAACACAAACATAAATGTGAGAATCAAGTATTCTAATTCCACTCTGTTATTGTGCTTAGCATTTCAAAAAATGGTTCAAGATCACGCCTAGCTTCTTGGCTACAATTTTTCTATGTCTGTCTGTTATATCATCAAATAACCCTATTATCTTATTGAATTTTAGCAAGCAGTTTTCTAAGGTCTTCTCTACTACCAACAATGATGATGACCATTCTAAAAGTTCAAATAGTAGCTTTCTCTTAATCTTATATATGAAGATGCTATACGATCCCAATTTCACTAAACAGTCTTGATACCCTCATTAGGATTATGGTTAGTCAGTGCTTTTTCGATGGGGGAATTGCAAATTTGAGGATTAACCTGGAGATTATTCAAAAGCAGGGCAGCTGTTTTAAGGGCGGGAGCTAATGCTGCCTCTGATACTGTTCTAATAATCTGACAAACATGAAGCTGGGTTCAAATCATTTCCCTTTTTCTACTCCTTTCGTCCAACTTTTTGAAAGAAACAAATTCATAGGTAACTAGCTGTGCCCCTTCACTGCAATAAAGCAAAATGCTTTACACGAATGGCTACTGTTGGGGCTTAGCTGAAAAAGGGGTGTGTCCCTTTTAAACACAGAGACTGACCACTTCACCAGACATTGCTTTGCGTTGACAAATTACCACCATTACCTCTTACTTAGATGTACATTTGGGTTGAGAACACAGCTGTTTATCCTAGTCAAGTCAATTAGGAAGAACTGATGTGTCTTATCTTAATTTCATTCAACATAAATCCTCGAAAATAGGCAGACCTCAAAAATAAGTCAAGACACATTGAAGCCATTGTATTGCACACCTTTTTAAACGAGTAGAAAAAACTTTTGGATCTGGGCTCATTTGAATCTTGCACCATCGAATCAAACAAGTGTGACTTGTTTGAAAATTAATATTTTGTGATAATGGCTCCTACAAGAAAATCATTCTCTGTTAAGTTTAAAGCAGCTTTGAAGTATGTCAAAGAGAAAGGCTTTTCAAACAGTGCAGCTGCAAGACATTTTGGAATCGATGAAAAAAACATTTCATGATGGAAAATTAAAAAAAAATCAAAACAGGGGTCCAAAGGCAGCATCTGAATAAAAAACAAAGCTAATGTACAGGATGCAAATCGAAACGAAACTGTCATTGAGGACTTGTTAGACATTTCAGAAGAGCATATTGGCACTATGCTTCAATATTGACAATTTTTGTTGGATGGTTTTTAAAAAGTGTTATTGTTGTAAATTGTGTTTCGTCTCTTTCCACAAAACACCTCAAAAACAAGCCAATTCATAAGTAGGCTTAAAAATTCATTTTAAAAAAACAAATAAGCAGTACCTTATTTTTGAGGAAATACAATAAGCTCTTCAAACGCTTGAGAAACATTACGTATATTTAAATAAGAGCCAAAGAACATTTGATCAAAGACAACAATTGTGTCCCTAAGATTACCAGGACTGAACTATGAAAGTGCAGACTTTGTTGCCAATTATTTTCTTTCTATTCTTTCTTTTTACGTTTAACTGCCATAGAGCAGTACATTGGTGCATTCCTTAATCAATGAGCTTTCAGATTAAACTCTAGAACATTCATCTACTAGTGAAAATGACTACCAGGCCAGTAAATCTTAAAGTAGAAGCCATAAATTGATAAATGTGTAAATAAGGGCTCCTGTAGCAGGATAAGGACAGGTGTAATAGATATTGAATACTAGCTCTTGATCTAAGGCAAATTACTGGCAACCAATTTGTAAGATTAGTTGTCCTCGGCATTTTTTGTAGCATACTTCTTACCAAGCATAGTTAATTCTCAAGCCAGAGGTAAGGAATTTACTAGGAAGTAATCTCTTCCTGATTCCTTCTCTCACAAATGGTTTTTGCTTGTGGCGATGCAGATTTGAACTTGGAACCATACGCTTCCAAGGTTATTGTCTTATCAACTGTAGAACAGTGGCTCCTTAACATCACATAGTCACAATGAGTGACAGAACCCCTAACTGCAGCAAACATTAATGCTAATTCGACCCTAATAACTCCAATCAAAGTGGTAAATAATGACACACCAATATTACACTTGGATACAACCTACTCAAGGAAGCTACATTTTCCATATCATACAATAAACCCAAAAATTCTATAATCAAGCTTTTACAAGATGTATAATATATCTCTGGCAAACCAGTTGTTGCATGTCTGTGTCACCACAAACAAAATACCATTGATGAAAGAAGATAAAAGGAGCCTACTCTGTAAAGAGCTCACTTTCTAGTAAATCTGCTATTTCTGGCATGGGAATCAGCTATGCTCTGTAACAAGCGTGCTACAAAAAAATATCAAACGACCCCAAACCTCCTCCCCCAGACACACACCTCTACACACACACCATGTCCAAATCTCCACCTTCATTATACAATAAACATTATTACAAAGGGAAGTGAGTGTGGACGGCCAATGAGCATGAAGTATTACTCTTGAATTACAAATAATCGGGGCAGGACGATTATTAATTTCAGAGAAGAATTCCACCAAGGACAAGCTTATTCCACCCACCCTGTTCATTTAAATTTGAACAACTTTTCACCCACCACAGCCAGAACTTTAACTACAGAGAATTCTTTCTTTCTTTCTTACAAGTTTAATGTGTACATAATTTTAAAATAGCTTGTATATACTTTTAGAATCAGAAGCAGGTAAAAAGTAGTTTCAATAACATTGACAAAATAGAGACTGTTTGTCTTCTCTTTTTATCACTTGAATGTTTCCTCATTGACATTGTCTATTTTTGAAAATGATACCACAGTGTCAAACATTTTTCCATTGAGTAACCACAGTGCTGACCCTGACATTCAAAGATGAATGTTCATTGTTTCCATGACAAAAGTACTAGAAATGGACACAATTGAGACTTTCTTCCGCCACCTCCATAAGTTCCAAAACATGTACATTATTGCACGAAAACAAATCTTAAACTTTGGAAAGTTTTTTTGTCTGCCATTTGTTGTTATTGTCTTGTTGATTTGTACATTGTTTTGAGTTTTCAATAAATGTTTAACTACACAGAAGGCATTCAACAGAAAGGATCCTTTTGTGGCTTGCTTTCTGTGATTCTTTGAAATAATAAGCGGATAAATTTCCACTTACGCTGTCTTTTTATATTGAGCAAAAATTCCACCCGCCCCGTTTATTACCCCCAACCCGATTATTTGAGACTCAGGAGTAACCATGTTCTTGAATGCATCTTCCTCTGTGAACAAAACGTCGTCATATACCAGAGAGTACAAAACATATAAAAAACAAATACATATCTTCATGGGAAAATCCTCAAAATTTAAAAATGCCTCTTTAAAAGTGCTAGAATTTGTTAGTCAAATAAGTCGCCAGCTCGAAATAATCACAACCCCCTCCTGGGTGCATTTTGCGTAAAACTCAAGTCGGAGGTACCCCAGTTATAAGCCAACGTCCCAGAAAAGAGTAATTATTCACAAAGTCTTTCAGTTAGTGTTAAATCCACGCCGCCATGCTGAGAGGAAAGCTAACTTCACACTGGAGATCTTGGGACCTAACTGCATTACATGCACCGTAGAACCACTCACTGAACGATACCGTTGCAGTACAAAGATTGGTACAGAACAGTAAAAAATAATTACTTTTGTAAATAATACAAAGCTGGACTGAACACCAAGAATAAAATGGTTAGGCACTCAAGTGAAGTGGCGTTAGCGAAAGGCATTGCTGGTACTTCCTGGCTTGCAAGGGACTGTTCAGTCTAACTGCAGTACTGTAGGCTTGTTTACTGCAAAGATATCGCTGCCTCGGTGAAAACTTATGACCATGTGTCAAAAAGTCACAAACAATTTATTCAAAAATAAACTAACCTCTCTTGAGATAACACACTGATCACGCTCACTCTGTGGTGTCAAAGTGACTTCGAAGAATTAAATGTTGTTGTGGTAATATGCACGTGGACGGACAGCGCATGTCAAAGAGGCACTTAAGTTCCCGCCAAATAAGAGAGTAAGTACGACGCCCCTTCAGGCCGGGTTAGACCATCACTCCTTTGATATTGGACTGATATCACAAAAAGAAATGCAGTTCAACATAGACGTAGGAACCGCAGAATTGGGAACCCTTGCCCCCACTTCTCCAAAAAGATGAAAAGTACCCCTTTTTCTAACAAAAATATGCCCCTTATCTACAAAATGTCCCGTAGCAAAAGAATTATTGTTTTTGGTTTTATAAAAATGTCTGTTTAGATTTCCCGACTAACTTCAAAATTGCCCATCAGGCCCACAGCGAGAAATGGGCACCATGCAATTGTGAAACCTGGAAACTACAATAAAGTGTGATAGCTGCTGACAAATTTTGCTATTCTGATGCCTCAAGTCAAATCAGAGAAGAAGGATTAAAGTCCTAATCCCTTTTCTATGGTCAAATGACTGTCAGCCAGCCCGAGCTAATTGTTTGGTTGTGGTCACTAGTTTCCTTCACCGTCCTTCACAATTTACATCGTCTGAAGAACTTCCTATAATAGCTTGAATAAACATGGCTTTATTTTTTATAATTATGCAACATGATAAAATGATCGTTGACATATTAGGTTGACTATAATTACCGTTATATTGACGTGATGTTTTACTTATCTATGTAACTATTCATGTGATACTTTTGTGAAAAATGAAAAAAAATCTTCTATTAAAAAAGAAACTCTAAAAAATATTGAGCACTCAAATTTGCTGCTCTGGCCGACAATGCGGTAAATCAATATATGTTAGCTCGTGAAAGGGCGTGATATTTTCTTATAGTAAAGGTGGGGTTGCATGTTCCAGTTTTTCTTTTTCCCCCACCTACAGACACACACTTCTGATATACATCCTACGTCTACTCGATTTTACCCTGTTTTCGTTCAGAGTAAAACTTTCAATCAGAAAGGATTAACACCTCATAAGCACATGAATCTGCAGCAAAAATGGATCATATTTGTGTGTTACACTATCACTTTTCAGCACGGAAGAACAATATTGAAAACAGTGATGGAATTCATAAAGGCATCAATTTAGGAGACATGATCGATGATCCAACGCACTCCATGTCCTCCATTTAGCCCCCACCCTTAAAACAGTCCCCTTTGAATGAGCCCCAGCTTAATCCGCAAATTTGCCATGTCCCATCGAAAAAGCACTGGCTGACCATCACTCTAATGAGGATATCAAAACTGATTAATGAAATTGGGATGATATAACATCTTGATTATATGAAAAGAAATCTATTCCTTTTCAATTTGTATAATTTGGTTCTAGTTTCGTTTTCTAACTTGTATACTCTTATTTCTATCTTTACATAAACCAGCTTCGTTTTCTATCTTATTATAATCTTTCTGATTTGAATGAAGTACCTTGTGCTGTGTTGGAATATTTTCAATAAGCCCACCCTAAAATTAAGAACAAAGCTGTGATTGCAATTTTTAGAATGATCGTCATCACTATCGATAGTAGAGAAAGCCTTAAAACCTTATCTCCTAAAATTCAATTACATCTCAGAGTTATTTGACAATACAACAGACAGATGCAGAATAAATGTAGCCAAGACATGCAGCTAGCCATCATCTTAAACCGTTTTTTGAAATACTAAAGACAATAATAGTGGAATTTAAAATACTTGATGCTCACATTTATGTTTGTGTTTCTACAGTAGTCGACCGTTTGGGACACTAGACATTACGACATTGCTAGTTTGTATGCATTCACATAAGTTATTCCTCCAAAACTCTTGGCAACTACGGGAAGTTGACTTACTTGTCTTGAGTCCTTCTTGTATACATGTCACAGCTAGTCAGGTCACGAAACGAGAATGGCATCAAACATCGAAAAGTTTTGACCAGCTCATTATCAAATTCAATTTTGTTATTTGATTACCACAATAGCTTTTCTTTCTGTTGTTTTATTCCTTTGTGCATATTCTAATTGTCTTTTCTCGACCAATCCATGGTTCGTTTCTTTCATATTGATCAGTTTTTGATTCTACATTACACCAGAAATTCTTCTACTTTTTTATTACTGTATAAAATGCAGCCCGACTTTCGGCCGCTTCGTTAATACGGCCACCTCGTTTTATGGCCACATTTGCTTGGCCCGGAAAGACGGTCATGCATAGTCTTATAGAAAAATCTCGTTAATGCGGTCTTTAGCTAATACGGGCATCGGCCATATTTTGCGATCCCAAACAGCAGGATTCTTTATATTTCAACCCCTTTATTACGGCCGTATTTAGAAAGACTATGATAAAATCAAAATAATCTCATTCGTTTTACAAAAGAACTTTTCATTATTAAAGTCACTTGCTTCTTTTCTTCCCTCTTGCTTTTCGCTCTTTTGTTCTTTTTAACTTCAGATATCCGTCTGCTTGGCTGGTTTGCCTCACAGAGAGATTATCATACCTGTGGCCCAAAGCATAAAATCGTATCGTGAGGCAATATCCTGAGGCATTCACGTATGATTGCCCAGACTCAAAAGTGATTGGCTGGAATGCAGAACGAACCAGTCAAAAATCACCGGTTTTTTTACAAAATCATGTATATGATTTGGTGATTAGAGCCCAAAAGCCTGGAACTTGTCGTTTTGTTTATGGTCTAGTAATTTAATAAATTTTTTATAAATGTACCTACATTTCCAGATGTCTATTAAAGAGAACAGTTGCTTAGGATGTATTATTAATTCATGACCCTTGCTCGTTAATACAGTCTCGGGTTATTACGACCACTTTTTGGTGGCCCGTTGGTGGGCGTGTTAACGGGGTTCCATTGTACTGACGAATATATGTGGTCAGCGTCAGATGAAAAGCTTCATAGATGTCAACTTTACGTAAAACAGAATCAGTTTCAATTGGTAGTATGAGGGCCTACAAGATATGTTTATTCTCTAGTGTATATCTATCCTTTTCAATTCAAAGTAACTCAAGACACAGATAGTCCATAAGGAAACCGATTTGTTGTTAAGAGTTGAGCTCGACATTTGTTAGAGCTGAGACATGAAAAACACTGAGTTTACAGTTGTAGACAAGTAAGTGAAAAAGAAACAGAAAGTATTATATTTGTCCGAAAAAGTTGGCAGTTACCAATTTCATGATACAGACAAATTAAATCAAATTGTGAAATGTGGAATTTCATCTCCAGCATCTGTTTGAAACATATACAGAGGAAACCCCCTGAGTTCATCTAGTCCAAAGAGATGAAACCACAAGTGAAGAGTCAGATTTGAATTAATTTAAACACTGGATCGAAAGAACGATTGAAACTGAAGAAAATCAGACCACAAGTGATGACAATGTCAAGATGAAAGGCCTGAAAACAAATGTGACTATTGACACAGGAGATTCAATCTATGTCAAGGACCTGAAGACCTTTGATAAAATCGTGCAAGTGAGTCCTAGCAAACCAATTTTGAAAGAGATAAAGATCTACATTATTGAGTACAATGCCTAAGAACCTTCTTAAAGTTATGGGAAGAAGATTCACAGCAAGGCTGGAAACGAACCACGAATTGATATCCACCACATTTTAAGTCCCATCTGGACAATGTATGGCGCAGGAGGGAGGACTTCTATGTTTGCATTCTGATAGATAACAGAAAGAGAAGAAACATTAATGACGAAATCGGAAAAAAAGATAAAGGAGAAATGCACGCGAAAAATGATATTGGTGATAAGGAAGTCTTGGAAAGAGACAAAACTGTCTTTGATGCAGGCAGATAGTTGCACAACAGACTACATATTGATAGGAGTATTCCAGCAATTATACACCTGTCATGTCAAATACTATATCATCTAAAACAGAAAGTAACGGAAGAGTTACAGAAATTAGAAAAGCTGGCATTAGAAAAAGTCAAAGATGCACGTCTGCGATGGTCATCACCCATTGTCATTACACGACAGAAGGACAGTAACAATATCAAAATATGCATTGATATGCGAATGCCAAATACTGCAATAAAAAGAGAAAGACATGCCATGCCTACAGTTAAAGACTTGAATGGTACTAAATAGTTTTCAAATCTTGATATTCATCATGCATATCATCAACTTGAACTGAAACCAGAGAGTCACTACATAACAACATTTAGCACACAGAAAGAACTATACCAATAATACAAGGCTAAACTGCGGAATGAATTCAGGCACTGACATACTTCAATCAACATTATAAAAAGCACTGCACCACTTAAAAGGCGTTAGTAACATGGCAGGCAACATACTTCCGTATGGCTCAACTTTCAAAAACATGATCAAACATTAGAAAAGCGCCTAAATCGTCTTCAAGTGAAAAACGTCCTCTGAATCTAAAGAAATGCCGTCTCCTGAAGGAAAACCTAGAACTTTATGGCCTGATATTTTCCAAGAAAGGCATACCCCCTGATTTTAGGCAAGTTGAAGATTTTGTCAAATCTGGACTACCCCATTCCTCATCCGTAGCCATACGTTTACTAGGAATGGCAACATACAGCACACAATTCGTTACAAATTAAGCTTCAGTAACAGCACCACTGTGACAGCTCATGAAAAAGCATGCTAGAATTGAGCAGACAAAGAACAAAATGTGTTTACTCAATTCAAGGAACATTTAACTCGAGTCACAGTTTTTGGCATATTTCAATGTTGATGTAATCCCATGCTGTCTCTCGGCTATCTTGTCTCAAACAGAACAAGAAACAAAGTAAAGCAGTGATATTCTAAGCCTAGCCGTTATCTCACACTTGTTGAACAAAGATATTCACAAATTGAGCTCGAGGCCGTAGCAATTGTATGGGGAATGGAAGATTTCTGTTTATATCTGTTAGGTTGTGAATTGATCTTAATACAGGCCTTAATCCATTGGAATTAATAAACAAGATTCGTAAATCGAAACCGCTGATGCACTTTGAAAGATGGTTGCTAAGACTACAGGAAGTAAACTTCAAAGTCATCTATCGAGTAAGAAATATGATATTGCAGATTATACGTCAAGACACACCGTGTGAAAGAAGCAAATAGAGACAACTTGACAGAACATGTAAATTTCATCTCTGAAAATTCAGTTCCAAAATCAATGACGTTGCAAGAAATTCAAGATCCCGCAATCAAACTCGTAGAGAAAGCTATAGAAGCATCCAATTGGAAAGTATCAAGTGACGACGGGAATGCAAAAGAGAATGCTCAATATTATAGAGCTCGAAATCAACTTACTACACAAACATGTGGAGCTATCTTGAAAAACAGTAAAAGTCACAATTCAGAAAATTTATAAAGCAACAAGTATTGTTCAAGTAGGCCATCAAGGTATTGCAAAAGCCAATGCTGTTTTAAGGGAAAAGATATGGTTCCTTGATATTGACAACAGTGTTAAAGAAATGATAGATTCATGCATTACTTGTCAAGCAACTATTCCGAAGAAACCACAAGAGCCATTACAAATGTCAAAAATGCCAACAAGCCAATGACACACCCTACATATGGACTTTGTCGGTTCAGTCCCTACTGGAGATTACCTTCTCGTTATTACAGATGCATATTCACGATTTCCAGAAATCGAGAGAGCTAAATCTACAGTCATGAAAGCAATCATACTAAAGTAGGACAGAGTATTTGCGGTACACGGTATATCATTTAAAGTAAAATAACATAAAAGTATAACATAAAAGTCATAATGTACTCCATTCAATATAGAACTTGCACAGTATATGAGATTACTAGGAGACTCCCATCAAGAGAAGGACTCCAAACTCAATTGTATGGACAACAGATCCCTCAAGTTTATTATCGTTTCATTTTTGTTAAAGGGGAAGTGATGTAGTGTTGGGACTTATGATATATTTGGAAATTTGTTAAGAATAAGAAGACGAGAATTAAGTTAAGTAAAACCAAGGAATGCGACCAGAGCGTAATGGAAGATAGAAAGTGACTTTTTCATGTCCCATTGCTGTAATGCGTGTTCCTGACCATTGCAGTAATGTCTTAAGGAGGTAGAGTGATATTAAGGTCTTCTTGACATAATATTATCAAGGCGTGGTTGGGGGATTTCACATCGATAAGGTGTACTTCTGAATTTTAAGGATTAGAGCACGCCATAATGGAATGAGTAATTTAAGTATTTTTAGTACTTAAGAAAGTATATATACCAATGTAATCTTAAGCTAACAGAGGTGTTCAATGGGAGAATATAGAATTAACAGACAAACATCGAGAGCTATTGTGCGGCTATCACAATTTGTACACAATTTATACACAATTTGTATCACAATTTATGCACACGTGCCGTGGACATATACCATGCATACGTGCCATACACAAATGCCATGCACATAAACAGTGCACGAATGCAGTGCACAGATGTTATGACAGGAAATACTACACCCACGATAAGACATGTAAGAGACAACTGGTGCAATGATTGCACGAACTAGATCTCAGCATGCTGTATGTGTGCATCAGCTGAGAAAACGTGGACTTAGCAGCACATGACTGGCATCAAAGACCTTGTGATGCCCATGGACTCAAACAACAATAGTACCTTTAAAAATCATGACTGCTACTACTCTTCATGTGATCCCCGTGTATTTAAGAATAATAGTAACTGTAAAAGCATGACTGGCACTAGGCCTCATATGATTCCCATAAGGACATAAGGACAATAGTAGTTGTAATAGTATTTAAGGAGTGTAAATCTTATAGTAGTTTAGATTTGATTGAGAAATCAGAATCTCAGAATTATCAGTGATACATACATAAGTACTGTGAGTTTTTGTTGTTGATCAAGTCGCAACAGTTATATATAAATGCAGAACTGCAAGTGTGAAGGCAATGGATAACCACGAGATATCACAAACATTTTTAATAACAACTTGAAAAACCACAAACTATAATTTAAGCTATCAGTAAGACTACAAAGTAAGATAAGTTAAGCTTATTATGCAATACATTTTACTGAACGAAGAGATACAGATAATTTGTTTTGTTGACTTTAATAATAAAAAGGTTTGTTCTTTACATCAGTTATGATATAACTGGTTGATAATTTGTCTCGAGTTCCAATTTCTTATCTCGAGTTACATTGTTCTTCTCCTTGTTGACAATGAGTTCAAAATGTCCCTACTCCACTCATTTCAGCCTCGACTTGCGTCGTTGCATAGCAACCAGGGGCGGATATAGACTACAGCAATCTTTGCAGAGGCAAACGTTTAGATTTTTAAAACAAACGAAAAGAAAATTAAAACCTATCGATAAAAGATGAATTCATGGCAAATTCGTAGGCATCATATGCTTTCATTATACATCTACTCCCAACGGTATCAGCAACATCAGTAACCTTAGAAACCTCTATTTTGCAGAACACGTTTGCCTACTAACTAGAACTTATTGCTCTGTCTTTTCTAAAGCAAATAGGTTATTCATCTCCGAGAGCTCATCACTAACAAGTTTGCCTTTGCAAATCATCCTATAAGCCAATCACTGTGTACTTTACTTCTGCAAAATTTGCCACAAGCAGAGGCAAGATTTCACTTATCAAACAGGTAGGCGAGTCTGCGAGTTACCTTACCTAAAAGCAATTGTTTGCAGTGAGCAATAAAAAGGCCAGGTCAAAACACAGACAACGCGAGCATGGCAGACATGTTGATCGTAATAGTATGACAATGTAAAACGCGGACATGCATTTCATGGACACTGAAATCCTCTTAAAAACCAGTTTAAAGGTCTTTGTATAATCTAATCTACCCTAAATAAAATATCAAAAAGCACCAAACATAAACAGAACAATGGACATGAGGACAAAAATGTTAGTCAAACATAAGGACTTTACTCTTTTACCTTCTTTCCCGTTCGATCGACTTAGGTTCAAGTGAATACATAAAAGCAAAGCAATTTCTTGTTTGTTCAATGTTAAACTCGAATGCTACCATATGCACAAGCCAAAGAAAAAATCAGATTTACTTCTACAGAAAAGCAGAGGGATATAAATACAAGAAGTAATGAACTGAACTTACTATAAATCATTAACAAGTTACGAAACTTCATGCATACTAAATGCGTCATTTGTATATTTTAGTGCGTGAAGCTACAAACGTTTTGGGTGGGAACGATCAACATGGTATTCTACAGAAATCTGAGTCGCTAACAATTCTAACAACTAAGTCAGTTTCCGTGCTCAAAACCTCTTTCTAATGCTGGTGGTCAATATTTCGCCAGGTCAAAAATCTCTTTAACTTATTTCGGGGAATTTTGGGCGTTGCCAACAAAAAAAGGCGACGCGTGCACTATTTGTCGAGTTGTGCCTGGGTGACGGTTAGATATTCTGTTAAATCCACGCCTGGCAAGCCGGTCAATTGTCCAAAGCATTTGTGCCTACAATCGCGTATGAAACAGTGAATATAATGTCTGTGACTTTACCGCTCTTGAGACGAAGAGAAATTTCCAATCTGTTAATTTTGACCTCAAAGCTATTAATCGCGCGAGACGATAAGATGTAGGTATATATATAGGCAATGCTCATTCGCTACTCCGAAGTAATATATACGCATGACCGGATCAAGTGACCGTCAGCGAACTCGGGACCCTTCAGCTTGACGGCCAAACCTCGATGTGCCACCACAACACGAAGTGTATTTCAACTTCTTTGTAGTAGACACAAAACATAATGGTGGGAACATAGGTGCTATGTTAGATCTACGGTATTGATTTTTCAGCTTTCGTCAACATCATTGCTAGACATATCTTATGCTACTACGTGAAGGAATGTGTGAAATTGAAAATTTTGGCAGATCACATGTCCTTGCTAAAACATTTTCTTAGCATGTTGTAAGTTTACCTGTCTACGCAAGCCGACTTACTTTGCAACACCAAATGTTACATTAATGTCAAAAGTTGTAATCGATACAAATATTTACGTCATAATGTTGTAACTTTTAAATACCTAAAATTCTTGTATTGTATATATATACTTCGTTCTTTGCTGTAAATTTAGACGGATCTAGATTCAGAAGATCAGAGTGTTAAATTAACAATTACAGCCCTCTACTCTAATAGCCGAGCTATAGGCGTGCGTTTCACAACAGGAAGACTGGAACTAAACTAACATAGTAATATCCAATCAGAATTACAACGAAGGACGGACACATTCTGATTGCTTGCATTTGCAATAATACGCGAATGGATTATTTTTATCTCTGAACGATAAGCTATCGATTCTATATCTAATTTATTAAAAACTAGCAACAATCTAAATAACTGTTTACCAAGTATACGAAGGAGGCCAGGACTTTCTAACAACTACTCGTCCATAACCTTGTTTACTGTCATCTTTTTTGCTCCGTGTTAAGTCCAAAAGACGCTTAGCAGCGACAAACATAACATTCTGCATGAATACTGTCATAAAATAACTCAAACTGTGATAAAGACAGGTAGACTCAAAAATATAAAATAGCGCGTTTAGATTTCGGGAAAATCAGTTCAAAAATTAAACTATTGATCGTCTGAATGGTGAACGGGCAGTGATAAAACTTCAAGTCTCACATCCCAGCACTCTCTCGTCTCACTGTTGCAACCCAAGTAACGCATCGGTCAAAGTAACATAACATCACAAAACATGACGCCAAGTAGGAAAGAATAGCAAAGCCCCAAAAATTACATGCGTGGAGATTTTTTCATTTCATTACGGCAGTACACCAAGGAGCATAATTGACGCTAAATATTCGCTGCCATGACCGTTATTAACAAATTTTACTTCTAATTTTAAAACATTTGTTTTTACAACTTTTTAAAATAAAGTTTTAAAAACAAATGTGAAAGTGTGACAATGTAAAACTCAGCTGTATAAAACGTAAGATTGTCTGTCTGCACTACGAGGGTTCTTATCTCATTTTTCTGGAGTGTGTGTTTAAGCTGAGACATATCAAACAGAGAAATTTGATAGAAAGGTTATTCCTCATAGAAAGTTGTTTGAACTTTTGTTTTGGTAGTTAGAATCCTCTTTACCAACTTTGAAATATTACGTGAATCTGCTGGGAAAGTATTGATAGCCATACTACTCAGACTTCGCTTTGTACCCTTGAATTTCGCAGTCATCAAACCGAAAGAAAGAAGCTAGTAGGAATTTGATTTTTAAAATCATTCCACCAAGAAACGACAGAAGCTTGGGCAAGCCAGTATCTGATTTCTACAAAATGTTTGTGCAACCTCCCTTTGACCTATATACACGAAAGTGAGTACCTACATCACTTGGGCTGATGCGTTACTTGGGCTGCAACGTCACCACAAGATCTGCCTTTAAACTGCCTCGATCTGATATCGCAAGGCCTCCTTTTAACACCAATCACATTCGCATTCTTCTTGTTTCTCCAGTACATCTAATCAGGGCAACATCAACAGCACAAAAGATCAGTTTACAATGATCACATGACTTGCCCATTCAATTCCGATGACTGCCATCTTCGTTACTATGGTACCCTGTGTCTACTGATGATTTATTCGTGTTTGACCTCGATTTGATAATATTTCGCTCGGTCAACGGACTGTCGGGATTACGATTTTTCCGTGATTGCATAACTGGTCGTAATCGGCATATAAATACATCTTTGAATCCCTTGCGGAAATTCTTGCTGAATATACAGTAGACAAAAGGATTGCAAGCTGAATTAGCGAATCCTAAAACTTGTGAAAATAACCAAAGTTTCCTAGGGAAAAAAAAGCAGAAGGTAAGGGAAAACCTGAAGATGGCCAATTGACAGAATGACATCAATAGGTTATTTGAATGGAACACACTGACAATAGTTTAATGGGTGTTGGGGTTTTTTTAGTCGCCTTGACGTAAATCATTCATTTCAAGAGTTTTCCGACGAGAGGGCGTTTGCAAGCGTCTCATCATGATTCACCATGTACGTACGCACGGCCTCGTTTTCACTCCGCGAAGTCAGGAAGCGTGGCTTAAGGGTTTGGTCGCCTGACGCGCGTTTTGTCTATAAGCCGAAAGGGCTCATCAGCGTATTTAGCGTACCATTAAGGGCGCACTATCGTCATTTGCACACCGTAAGATAAAATTTGATTGGCCAGTATTTTTGTAATTTCCCTTTATTTTAGTTAAATAATCAGACATTTGCATGTAAAGTAAGGAGTAATGTATGTATGTATGTATGTATGTATGTATGTATGTATGTATTTATGTATGTATGTATGTATGTATGTATGTATGTA
>JANTCA010020193.1:0-18760 GCA_024741275.1 Chironex yamaguchii
GCCAACACTCAAACCTCCGTGCCATCATGGCACAAAGGTTTGGTGAAGGACATTCGAAGTCCTTGGTA
This sequence comes from Chironex yamaguchii, assembly GCA_024741275.1. Classification (NCBI taxonomy): domain Eukaryota; kingdom Metazoa; phylum Cnidaria; class Cubozoa; order Chirodropida; family Chirodropidae; genus Chironex; species Chironex yamaguchii. Next base: position 69 of record JANTCA010020193.1, read on the forward strand.
TTACGAGACGAAACCCAGCGGTGGGTAAGGGGAAATTCATATATAGATAGATAGATTTCTTTGGTCGTTGCGTAAAGCGTGATGGGAAGAAATATAAATTAAGGGCGAGGGCTCACTGGAAGCACAGTTCTTCGGTGTTTAAAATGGGGCATGTGTTGAATTCATTTTTCGTATTTCTTAAAATGATATTTTTGACAGAGAAGTTAACTAGAAGGTGGAGCTGAAAATATAAAAAAATAAAGTCGTTTAGCCGCAGGTTGCTGACAAAAAATATGATGGCATTGAATAGAGCAAAAAAGATGACTTTAGTTTTGAATTCATATTGGTCTAAGAAGTGCAGTTTGCAATGTCTTAATCAATAATGTAAACAATCGTCTTTTTACATGACGCCAGAGTGTAAATGTATTTTGTAAACGAGGGTGAATACGTAGGATTGCCAAGCTGAAAACAAGAAAATTACTGTAACATTAACTTAAATTTAGTTCCCAGCTTCTAAAGACTGTTCTAGAAAGCACAGTACTATATCTGTGAAAAATATCTCCTACGAGTAGTAAAATGGCATACTGGTCAAGCAGTTGGGCAGGTGTGTGTGTGTAATGTTTTATCTTTGTCGATAAAGGGCGTGGTCATTGGGCGTGGTCATTAAAACTTGCCATGTCTTGGAAGTGTGTTTTTTTATTGATTCTCTTAACTCGATTTTTACGCCATACTTTGCTTAGTTTTCATCAAAAAGATATTTTGTTTAGATAATAGCTTGTAAAAGTAAAGCAAATTGTGAACAGTCTGTGAATTTCTTTGCAATTCATTTTTGTAACTATCAAAGACCTTCCTTTCAAAAGTACTATTTTTTAGTTTGCATAATCCATAAATCGGCCTTCCTTTAATAAAGCCTGTTGCCATAAGGCGCTATAAGGTTGCCTGCGGTTGCTTTCGCCATTTTGTCATCCTCCATCGTTCCGGCATCGCAGGCAATTATTTTCTAATGGAAACGTTTTCTTACGATGCTGAAGGCAGGCGTGTCAAGTACCGATAAACAACCGAGCGACTACCGTAAGGGCCGGGAAAAGTTCAACTTTTTACGGCCTGATACAGCAGTGTAAATGTACTTCAAAAACGTGCCTGGAGAACCGCAACAAAGCGTTTCCATTAGAACATAATTCTCTGCGATGCCGGGACGATAGAAGATGGCAGAAAGCAACCGCATGCAACCTTATCGCACCTACGGCTATATGGAATCCAGTCTTAACGGCCTTCCTCATTTATTAATGTTAGCTGTTACTTGAGTATTTGAGGATATATCTATGTTCTGCGAACCATTTGTAGAGAGCGCCGATCAATTGCCAGCAGAAATTGTCAAAATTTGCCAAATTGCCGAAAAAATGAGGGTTTAAGGTTTCATTTTGCCAACAGATGCTTTTGTCAGGGGTGTCACATCCCCAACACCCTCCGTCGCGACGGCACAGCAGTTGGCATCTCTTGCATTCAGTTAAATATTCAGAAAGGTTCTTCTTGTTCATGGTAATCACAAGCATGTATCTGAAGAAAGTACTCTTTTCATATCTACTATATTCTAGATACGCCACTGTCAAAACAATCTACAATGTCAACCATGTCAGCGAGCGGGCAGAAACATCATTTGTGTGGAACATGAATTGTATAAACTAATTATCAAATGCTACTTATTTTGATTACATACCTGTAGGAATTTCAAAATATCCTTCTACTTGTTGATAAACTGGATTGACATTTAGCACAAATGCAGACAAGACATGACCACAAATTAGAGCTTGGCCGACGATTACAAATGCTTTGAAGGTTGTTGATGTTTTGTACAGAGACAACTCGGTCATCGTTGTTAGAACATCTTCCTTGATCAATCCGCCGAGAACAGAGTAGGTCAGAATGGGGACAAGCAAGTAAACAGTTGTGACGATGAAATACCCAATTCCAACAGCACGTGGAAATTTCTCCGGCTCTTTCAGGTCATTTTGAATCGTTGGAAAAATTGCAACTCCACCAAACGCAAACAGAATCGTCCCATAGGCAGCAAATATGCTTTCGCCGGTCGGCTTTGGCCGTTCGATATGCAAATTTGTGGTGGTCTTTACCATCACTAAATTGCAGACGACAAGAATGGCTGCCATGAAACTTGTAAATGTTGCCAAGATTGCTACACCCCAGAAGTCCTTCGGGGTTCCAAGGAATGTAAACGGCAAGAGTACAAATCCACAGAAAACAAACCAAATGCGCAGCTCGTCTCTGTAAGCTAAACCATGTATGGACAATGGAATCAATTTCGATAAAATCTCTCCTGATAATAGAAGAAATACAATAGCAATAAGCACCAATGATGCATTCAACAATGCTGTTACCATGTGCCTTGCAATCACACCAGCAGCATTTTCTGCAAGCATAGGGTAAGGGTCTCGCAAGTTTTCACGGTGTATCTTGTCCCCGATAGTTTTGTTCATAGCCCTTGACAACAAAATCCCACAATAGGCCGTTACGCATGCGCTTATAAAGAGCATTGGTACACCATACCATCCTGCCAGCTTTAAAGTGAACGGAAGTGCAATAATCCCGGCACCAACGACATCTCCGACAACAAAAAATACGGCAGTTGTAAGTGAAAGTCCTTCGGAGGTTACATCGGAATTGTTCCCTAGTTCCTCAAGCTCCACAAATGATTCTAAGGAGATATAATTAATGTATAGTCAATATAGGTATGCTTGTGCTTAATACAAATGTTATATAACTAAAGTTATTGTTTTGTAGATAAATTCAAACAGGTTCAAACTGTAATTAATGTCAACAAATGTCAAATGTTACTCTCTAACTGGTGGTTAGAGAGTAGTCATTTACATGATTTCATCCTTGCAAGGCATGGATTATTCCCTAGGATATGTTAGGAAACAACTCTTACTACGCAGTCACAATCAAGGTACGTCAACTTCCTTGCGGAGGAACCTTTTTCTATACGACATCTGCATTTCCTGCTTTCTAGAGTTCTGGACCACCCCCTGGCCTTAGTGATATTGTAATCTATCTCGTCAAGATATCTCTGGTCGACCAGAGAATCGTTTGTGATCCCGTGGACACCATATTGACCGCCTGTTGTTTTCCGTTCTAGAAATGTACTATGTCATTCACCTATGCTTATCTCTGATGTCAAATTCCTTTGATCACAACTGAACTCTACTTTTCTGTGCTCAATCTTTAATGTCATTTTTCTTTGCGTTAAGTACCACAATTGCTTATCTTTTATTGACTAATAAAGTATTCTCCCACCTTCTGAATTCAACGTGAAGAAAGTCAGCAGTACCCACGGAAGTCTGCGTGAAGAAACTTGTAACTCATTTTATTACTTAAAGGGAAAGATTTTGTTTTAAAACGTTTATGAATAGCTATTTACCTACACTGCCCTGCAAAGCTTTGATCTTGTTCTTTCTTTTGCTTTTTGCTTTGTTTATCTCCGTTGTCATTTTTTTTCAAACTAACCCTTTATGTTATCAATAACACAACTTTATCGGTTGGGAAGGGAGTGCAATAAGAAAAGTTATTTGAGTTAGCTTTAAGTCGGGATCCTGATCCCGATGCCCGCCGTGATTGCCCTATCCCGATCCCGAATGACAAGTGCCGGGATTCCAAATCAGCCAAAGTGATAATTTCACTAACATTGGGGCAGCTAGCCTGTAGGCTGGTGGCAGATAGCGTCGTGTGGCCTTTGAATGAATGCCTGCATTAACTAAGCTGGCCAAACTGTTCTTATCTACTCCAATGAGTTAGCAGTGAGAGTGACTTTAAAATGGCCTCTGATATCACCAAATCAAACCGCCTCCAAATGCGGGATGTTCAGCTGCTTTTAAAATACAATCTTCGAGCAGTTAGTTACAACAGCATCGCTCTGGCATTGCCACCAGCTGACGCGCCCGAAGCAACAGAAATTGATACAGAATCTGATGCCGTTACGAAAACCGAGAAAGCGACAGTAGACGAAGCTGAATATGGCGTGGACTCAGTGATTTCTAATGCCCTCAAGTAGTTACTTACACATGCTCAAATAGTAAATGCCATATGTCAAATGAAAATATTTGCTTCTTGGAGAACTATCAATCTGCAAAATGCCACTTACATTAACAGTAACAGCTCCGATCCCAACCGTGATTAATTAAATCCATCATTAGAAGAATTTTTGACTGTTGAAAGACTTAAGAGTCTTGACTGACAGGGAAGCCTGAATTGCTTAATCTCGACTAGTGTAAGAAACAAATTTGATGTGTAAATGCAGATCAATCATGTAGACGTACTTCTGTTTCAGGTATCAGGTCTTGTTACTGATTAGTTTAAAATGCTATGTCCAAAACCTTTGTAGCTCACTTGATTTACACCTGTCTGACCAGTAACTCAACCTCTTCTATTCTCCAATTTAAGCATAACGTAATAGCTCTTTTTATTTGATATTGTTTGTGAAGATTTTCTATTGTAAATAATTGCAGTATATCAAGCTGGCTTTCGAAGAAATAAACAGTTTTGTTGTAAATGCTCTTTCTCTCAATAATTTGTTGGGATAAGTGTACATCTATTGAGATTCAAAGTTTTCATGCTTGTCGCTGAGTTAATCCAAGTCTCAAAGTCCTCAGAATTTCCTCAATCCTCCGTCCATCACATTCTTTTACATGAAATGAAACAAAGAATGTTCAATTTTATCACTGCCTTCCAAAGAACCCAAAATAGAAAACGTTTCACGACCGATCAAAACAGAGATTACATCTTGCTAAGAAGTTTGAAGCCTCTATCTTAATTCTTAATCAAATCTCCTCTTTTGTGTGTTCTGTATAACGTGAGTTTAAAACAATACAATGTTTTTCCATTAATGTCATTTGGGGTCATGTCTCAAATCCACTTACAGGTAAACTTTCTCAGCATATCCCTGTAAAATATTTCCGTTCGTCTGTTCTCCTATAATTTAGGCTAGTTCGCGCTAGAAACATCACAAATTTTGTACAACTGGATAATCCCACACCAGTGAGACTTGAGTCAGATTTGATAAACTTTAGTAAAAATTGAGGTTCGCAATGATTTGTTTTAAATCATGGATAAGATTTGAAGCATGTCATGTAGGTACCACTCTTCAGTATAAATCCCTTTGCTGGTTTGAATTGGTAACAGGCATTCTAATTGCACAATGAAAGTTGAGATGACAAGCTTTCCTGTTTTTGCTAGTTAATCCTACTTTTCTCGTGAAAAGTTCTGCCTCTAGGCTCTACGACGGAACCTTTGAGCGTTTAGTCAAAATTTAGCATTTTGCCAGTTTTCAAAATTTGGAGATACAACGATAGTGGATTAGTACTATCATGCTTTTTGCTCTAGTGCAAACTGGCCTAAAATGACTTTGATGATGTCTCCGTGTGGTATAGGTCAGTTAGTGGATCAGAAATACCGATAAAGAAGCATCAACTTCATCCCATGAAAGCGACATCAACGGTGTGGTGTTAGACACATCGATTTAAGGGCCATGTTCCTGTCAACCTGATTAAAGCTACTTTCACATTACACAATCTTTAAGTGGCACCTTCAAGCACTTGCTAATTTCCTCTATATTAATCCTTTGCTGTGTTTACACTAAACAATTTAAACTAAGGGGAGAGTAGTTCAAATTGTTTGGAAGCTTTAAAGTCAAATGAAAGATTTGTTACACACGCGATGAATTTCCAGCTTTTAATTTTTAAAGTTGAAAAGGACCTGCAACATGGAACCCAAGATACACAAAGCATTGTAAGGTTATCAGTCTGTCTTCTTCTGATATTGGCTTTCTAAAATTTCTTCCTCTGCTTTTCAATTTAAGGCTTTTGAGCGCCTAGTATCAGTAATAAAATTCTTATCTTCATCATTATATTGAATTTTTTGGGGGAAATCTTCTCTTTCTGAAGCAAGAACAGAATGAATTTATAATCTACAATTTTGTAGCATTTTTACCCTTAGATACGTATCAATGTGGGGACTGCAAGTTTCTTGATCTCCCTTTAGTTTCCTTGCGTCAATTGAACACTTACTTTAGAATAATCCTTCCTGAGATCGTGACGGACGCTAAACAAATCATTATCGTTGACGCAATACCTCACAACGATGTAGAGTTTAAGGAAGTGATTAGTTGGGTTGATCCATTTAGCGTGGGTGAAGAGTACTTATCAAAGAGGTATGGCATAGGTAGTGGACGGTAGGTAGTGCACAGTCTTCATATGACTGGACTATATTTTAGTTTTTCTTGTTTGGAAGCTTTTAACATAAATGTAAAAATCCTTGCAGATCAGTGTGCTGGCAAGAAATTGTGAAAATTTACAGAACTTTACAAAAATAAGAATTGCATTGATTATGACTCTTCTTGTGTCTTGTGTGAATTCGCGCTAAATACGCGCAAGAAGAAATAGTAGTTTCATCCGCGAATCCTAGAAGATACACAGCTAACTGCGGCGAATAATCTACTGAAATCGAATGAAATAGTAATCGCGCATGCAAAGAATTTAAACGAGCAAAGTTTCAGACATGCTGTCAATCAGAACAGAAAATAGTTTTCAAACGGCTTCTTACCTTTTTCGCTTTGGCTGATGTAACATATAGAGCAATTTGAACGCGGCTTAAGAGCAAAATCATCTCCTACCTTTTCCAATCAACTACTATCATATAAGCAAAGCTTTTCAAAAGCCAAAACATATTAGGTGTATTTTCGGTATTTTCTCCCTTTGTTTCAGTAAAATTAATTCAACAGCAATGAGGTGTCTAAAAATAATTGCTAGAAAAATCAACTTCAAATTTTCAGCAAATATAATTTGGTCAACAGAAGTTGACTTGCTAATTCGATGAATTATTTTCCTTTTCGAATTAGGATTTAAAGAAGTCTTATTTTTCCGAACAGGCTGTGGGCTTTGTGTTATCTTTAGTATTTTTCTAGTAGATATTGTTTCTGTTCTTTTCTCGTGAAAAAATGGGTTGTTGTCTTGATAGCGCTTTTCTGAAATAACATTAATACTGTGACCTGGCCTGTTTTCTGAGCATAAAATTCAAAGACAGTTATGAATTTGTAAGTGAAGCACTCAGTGTGAGACTTTCCTTGGTTTATTACATGTAAGCTATACTTTTATAAAGCCAGTTGTTATGAGAAAGTTCTTAAGCAAATATTTTTAAAAATCATGGACAAGGTTGCTTCCTATCACTGATAGGTAGGATTCGCTTAGTCTAGTTCTGAATAGGGGAATTTTTGTTTCCAAATATTTTTCTTAAGTAGTAGTTATGTATTTTCCTTTGTAAAATTTTCACGATATTTCTTTCAACGTATCAACACATATAGGTTCGGAATTGAAAGTCGATCATGGTCCTTATATCAAACTCTGAGACTGACAGTGTTAAAACGTTTCAGTTTTCGTGCTGAAGTAATCATTAAAATAAATTCAATAGGAGAGGTTAAAACAACAATGAATCTTAAGATTGTATTTGAAAAGAATTAATAGCTAACAAAAACACGTAAAAAACCGCGAATATAAATAGATACAATTGAAAGACGATCTTAGAATAACATTTATCTTCATTTGTATCTTCTCAAGAAATTGAGAAAGTCATGAAACGTAACAGAAGGTGATAACCATGGTTTAGTGAAAGATTACAGTATTCGCTTATGACTGCTACGTACAAAAGGAACCCAGTCTTTGCCTTCCATAAATATCATCTTTTCGGTATTTTGCTCTTCTGGTAATGTTCCAGTAATTTACCATTTGTCAAAATTTTAAATCTAAATGCTGCGCCAGTTCCGAACATTGCTGCTTCTTAATCCAAGTAAACTAGTATGCAGTATCCATGCTCAAAGAATTCCTCTGGCGTTATTAGAGCGTTGTAGGTAGTCAATTCTAGAGTTGATTCATATTTTGCTGCATATTTGGAAAGTAACTGTTCCATTGTAAGGCTTTTACCAGTAAATTTACCCAAGACTAACTCCGAATTGATGCTAAATTGCTCACAAATGGTCAATTTTTAATTACGTTGGATTAAGCCGCAGCAATTGGAGTCCTCTTGGGTACATGTACCAAAATGCTTTCACAAAATTTTAGTGTATACTGTAATAATGAGATGATAGACTGAGTTCTTCAGTACAGCTTTGTAAATTTAAAAGAAAAAGGGCCGAAAGAATGCAAAGGTTTGGAAATTATTACCTAAACGGCGCAATAAATTCCTTAAATTCGCTAACTTTGCAATAAACCAACGACTACCTCCTCTAATAGTGTTGCTTCCTGTATGCCTATGCCTGTATTAATTGCTGAAATCATATACCATTAGTAACGGCAAGTGCACGCGTCAATAATAATTGTAGGTACGTAAATGTGTACGTTTGATCAAAGCGACAATTCCAAGAATCAATCTATATAGTTTTTATTACAGCGATTGTTACGTTTAGCATATTTTCGGTGTTTTGCAGTGTATCTTAAGGAAAAGCTTTTGGTTATAACCTTATCTTATCAGCTAATTACACAAATTAGAGTCATTTGAGGTTAAAGGCGAATACAGTCGACAGACTACATTTCAGATTATGAGGAAATTGTGAATGTTATTTTTTTTATCTCACAAGGAATAAAATAGTATGGGTCACTGAGCCTTTTATTTCTGAACCAAATGAAAAATGTACGTGCTTCAATATAATCTTGTATTATCGAATTACACAAATTGTCTAAAGTAAACTAAACAAAATACTTATTTCTGGACGAAAAAATGTTCCTATTTAGCTTCGGCTCCATTTTTTCTATGATTCAACCATATATCTTTGGTTCTATTTTACGTAACACGGAAATCAAATATTTGGAATCTTCTTGTGGTTTGTCAGCCATTGGCCTACCTGTTGAAACTCTTAGTAAACCAGGGCAAAATTTAGTGCAGCTGGACTGAGTCACCAATTTTCGAGCAAGTAGTTTTTTGCCAGGGTGAAAGTATCAGTCTTAATATATTCCTGTAGCGATAAGTATAGTTACTGTTCTCAACCAAAAACGATGAGTGGATTTTTATGACTACACAAAACCGATAAACTTCGAAAAAAGAGTACGTCTGTGTCTAGTGTAGCTCTCTTAACTCGTTTCTCTTATTTTGGATTGAAGTTGTGTTCGTTTCTCGTATCGCTATGGTAGGATGAAGGATCGTTGTCAATTTACCGCTAATGAATAGACACAATTCATAGTAGTATATTCTTGAGATAAGTTGTACGTTACATGTTATGATCAGAGGATTATCAATTGTACAAATCAAAATGCAGTGTAAAATTACGAGTGACCAATTGCAACAGACAAAATGAAAACAAGCTGAACTATGACATTCTTACCTTCGGACAGCCTCTTATATTTGACTTTTCTTTCTTCCATACTTTGAAAATTTGCAAACCTACGACATATGGTCAAGAGAACATCGTCCTAAAACCTGTGAGGATCACGATTTGCAAACCAAACTTCATTGGCAGCATTGAGTAATGTTCCTTAAGTATAGCCTCGACTTGGAAAGTGATTAAGTATGTTTCCTCTGTTTCAATTTCGGCAAAAGTTAATCAACGTCGAGGCAATGTCCACTGGAGTGTTTCGTTGTTTGGTAGAGTAGACTTTCTCCTTGTAAAGGCTTAGACTAATGACACCTACGCGCTGCTCGATCAAAGTTCCACTTTTGAAATCAGCCTACAATAAATCCATAGTTTTTATTTAGGAATTATTAACATTGTAGACAGGAAACCAAGCGTATCTTGAATAATTTATATCAACTTCATGAATAATGCATGCCTTAATGACATGCAATACGTATCACTTCGTGAGAGAGTAACAAAAACACAGCAGTCCCTTCTCAACTATGAGCAAATTAAATGCACTTGGAACAATCTAAGAAAAATCGCAAACGAAATTTAAAGCGGACAGTGGTCATTAGTTAAGTATCATCTAAAACTGCCATGCCTATTGTGCTCCATTCTTGGTATTACTAAAGGTTTCCTGTTCACTGAAGAAGCACAAAGCAGAGAATAAATGCTTTCAAGCACATGCTTAATGAAGTTTACTAATACATTGAAAGCAACCAAGACTCAGAGAAGAGTCGATAGGTGGCAGTCTCGGATATCGGATGCCACATTATAGTCAATAGGCTATTGACTATGCTCAAATTAACCTGTAACTAAAATGTTTTCTGTCAAACGACATAAAATTAACAGAACTCATTTTAGAGCAGTATGCCAAGCAGTATATTAACGTGCATCCTAAAAGGACTACCCTGTAACAATATTTTTAGATATACAAAATAAATAAAGAAAGAAGTATGTAAATAATATGAGTATGAATTTCTTTTGTACACGGAATCGTCAGCTGTATTATTTTAATTTCCCAGTGTTATTCAAGAAACGAGGATTAAGATTTATTAAATAAATAAGGGTTCATTAAATAAGAGCATGTCTCAAGCAAATTGCTCTGATCATCGAGTCATAAGTAAATAAAATCATCCCTTTTGATTGCATTAAACCCGTCATCACCATAATACTTAATAGCTGGAACCAAAACAAACTCTTAAAGACAGTATGATGTTCCTAAAGTTTAACTAAGGAGGAGTAGAATATTGATAACTCTTTAAAGTAATGTTCACTGTCTCCAAGATTTACACGGCAATATAAACTTTGTACCTAGTTCTTTGTTTTGACCAAAAGCAATGTTTTGGTTATCAATTACAGAAGCTTTCAGTCTCACGATTCTAAACATTGTAAACCTCTCACTTACAGACCTGATTAGCTTAGCAGCGAATGTTACAGAGAAGGCATTGCATTCAAATACGCCTGATGATATATTCCCACCAGCAGATTTAACAACGGCCATTATATTTTTTGAGCAAATGCGCACTCTTCCCGCTGTACTTCACGCCGGTCTCGGTCGCTTCCAGCAGGCCGAGAAAGTTCTGGGTTAAATTCTCGTGCATACCATTAAACTACATAGTATTAGGGAAAATTAAGTCATGCGGTGTCGTTAACTCCGTTACACAATTGTTCTGCTTGATACTTGTTTCCGCACTGGCATCATACAAGAAGCTCCTTTATGTAAATCTAATTGCTTGAAGAATTTCGGTATTTTACTATAAGCCCTTTCATTCTACGTTTTGTCCTGTGTTGACATAAGGCCTACGCTTTGACGAGTGCACATCATAGTACGCACAAAATAGACTGACCTGAGGTTGCCATGGACGTTCCTAGATACTTGATGTACTACCACAACAGTGCTGGGATAAAAAGCAGTCGACTGGTACCAGCTGAGTAGTTTAGTCAAAACTTTACTTCATGCCTATCAGTATCCAACCTAATACACTACGCCTTTGTTCGTCGCTTTCGAAACCTGTTGCATGGTAACAAGAAACTGCGAAGGAGATACAAAGCTTATTAGAAATTCCAAAGTAGCTATATTTTCATTGTCTTTACAAAAAACAATTGAAATCCGTTATTATTCAATCTAGAAAAACAGCGCACGGTAGACAAAATTAGTTCACCTTTAGCTCGAATTTTTCAAATGATAATTATTTGTTTGTCTAGCTTTTTGAGCTTCTTCTATTACTTGCTAAAAAATAATAACACTGGCCGGCGAAGATTTACAGATCAAGCATCTGATAGCTGACTCTTCGATAGTTCACTATGCAAGATCGAAAAATCATCCTCATTATGTCCAATCAGATCAAGTTTTTGAGATGCGAGGTATCGTGCTTCACAAAAAGCAAGAATTTTATCTAACAAACTTCAGATAACTTATTATACAAAAGCCAATCATGGATGAAGGGCCTTTTTAGCGACTCTGTCCGGTGCTGAGCAGTTACAACGTCTCGTTTCAAACAGCAACAGTAGTCCGCAAGAAAGTTCACATCCCACTAGCCTTGGTAGAGTTCTTCCATGACATGAATATCAAGGTGGAAACGCTCTCCCAGTTCCTCACTGAAGTCACCACAGTTCTGAGGGAAATAGTCTCATAGCAGTCTGTCAAATGTTCTTTACCCTCTCTTCACATCATATGAACTGCAAATGGCATCATATTCCTTTTTGTGCTTCTCCAATCACACAAGTTCTCAACGCATGTTTTGCAGCTAACATGAGGTGCAAATGGCTTAACCTGGTCTCTAGCTTAACTGCAAAGTAAGCATGATATGCGTTCTTTACAAAATCAGTTATTTTTGCAAGGTGACCAGGAAGAATTGACATTACTACACATATAACAGAACCTGTCAGTATTTTTGGATTCAGCGCACCAAAAAATACAAGAAATCAGTTGAAAAACTTCAAACTTTGAAAAAAAGGTTTTAAACACAGGCCAGTGTAATCACTGAAAATAAAACTTAAATCCACCGATTGACACTGAGTTATTTTATGATACAAGACTGGTTTTATGGTTTTGTGGTTAGCCAGTCTAGTTTCGCATACTTGTTATTGAGTTTACTTCCTCGTTTACTTCCTCGTTTAGAATTTACTTCCTCGTTTACTTCCTCGTTTAGAATTTACTTCCTCGTTTGAGCTTTTAACTGACGTTTCATACCATAATGAGTGTTACAGGAAAAGCTTTTTTCGGTATGTTATGATGAACTTTGCAAGTCAATTTTCATAATTTGAGGCATTAAGGCCTCAAAATCAGGAAACAACATCATCATCACCATCGTCTTCACCATCATCATCATCATTATCATCATCATAATCATCATTATCATTAAATCGTAATAATGATCATTATGATCATCAACGTCATCATTGTCATCATCATCTAAGTCAACAGGGTCATCGTCATTATCATCGTCTTCTTTATTTTTCTAATCATAAGTATTGTCATCACCGTCCTTTTTCTTGTCAATGTGGTCGTCATTATCATCATCCTTATCGTCTTTGTCGCTGACATCGCCCTTATTATAATTATTGTCACCCAAATCTTGCTCTTGTTTTCAGCACAAGAAAATGGTTCAGTAATCTTATTCCATTTCCCCAGCTAGTTCCTTGTTCTAGGTAGAGTATAAAGTACACAGATCTTACTTCTCAAACGTAATATACATAGCAAACATGGATAATATATATACATAGCAAACATGGATAATATATATTTGACTTAGATCTAGATCTATCAAAGACACAAAGAAAGGTTTGTTAAAAAATAAGAATGATAGGAATATATATTTTCATCGTTCGCTTGAAAAACGAAAATATCTACTGACATTTATTTTTTCGTGATGTATAGCCAAGTAAAAATAGCAGTGATTCGATCTTAAACACCTCCAGCAAAGAAATAATATGTTTGCTTATGTTCACTTGTCTTACAGTGTCATATCTCCATGACTTTTTGAATTGTTTTTTTTTGTCATGCAGTTTAATATAAAGACATATTTTATCTTAGAACAGAGCATTGTATATTAGCTATCTTGAACGTTTCATCAGAAACTCAAATGATCGGAAATTGTGTTAAATGTAACAATAGTTGTTTTCCTTATAAATACGAGAACTTGACAAATGTTTAAATAAGGTGGTTGTGATCTAGCCAGAACAGTATTGTTGAGTAAACAGCAACCAACCCCTTATTATTCTTTGCAATAAAAGTACTTATTGAAAATGCGTAAGAGAACAGTAAAGGCCTGAGTTTGAGTTTCGGGATGAGATGTCAACTTTGTATGCTTTTGTGATTGATTTCAATAATAACAAATGAATTTGGTTTATGTAGGCAAAAGACTGTCTCATTTGACATTGGCAACGGAAAGACTTGAAGCAATGAAGCAATCTCAAGATTAAAAATTTGCAAAGGAAGGAGGAAAGGCTAAGGATTCTTTTGCATGAAGAGTGGAGAGTATGACACCATTGTCAATAGAAATGGGCACTGAAGTAAATCTAGCATCGTTGTTATTGCTCATAAAAGTATTGTCAAAAATAGGAAACGAAAGACGAAAATGGAAGAGGTTCGTATTTAGACATTAATATTAAACCCAGCAGTTTAAAAATTAATGTTCGGGGTTCTCTTTTGCCAACAGGTTTTTCTTTCCGGTTAATAAATGACATTAGGGTTTAAATCATGGTTAAACTGAAACAATCCTTTCCAAAAGTGCTGCACTAGCATTTCATTAATCATCAAGACAGTTCCCGCTGGCAGGGGGTATTAATTTAAGATGTTGGTGGAGGCTAATCAAGATACGCTTATTCAAATGTCATTAAAAAAGTCTGGATTAATCTTTTTTGACTTTTTTCTTATTTGGAATATTATATGAAAGCATTTGATGAGAAGTATTTTAGAACACGTTAAGGTCAACAAAGGTTGCTAGAGAGCAACTGTTCTCTATGGCTTAATAAAGTCTTCCGGTTTCTGTTAACGATGTTGTGTTATCAAAATTTTAACTTTTGTACTTTAAGGGGGTAATGTTAGACGGAGACCGCAAGGAAAAAGCAGCGGTTATACAACATTGAGGCTCCTTGAAGACCCGACTGACTTTTGTGTCATTAAAAGTTAGTTTTTTTCATATTCTGAAACTGTTTTTTTGTTATAAAATTCCAGTTCACAGCAATAAAAATATGTTTGAACTGGCAATAATCTGTTTTTCTGTAGCCTGACTCGGCAAATGTTTCCGATTTTACCCGATTAGTATTTAGATGCCGATATGCAAGTCAGTTGCTGTCTTAAACACGCTCTTCAATGCCATCTGTCTACATTTCAGGGTCGTAGACGGTCATCAGCTACCTCTTGATTTAGTAACACTTTAGCCAAAAGCACTGTTGCAAAACAAGACTTGAAAACCAGCTATCCACACGAAACGTTGGCACGTAGTTGGAAGTTAAGATAAAAAGGTCTGTATTTATAGCTGACAATTGTTAATTGAGAGTTTTTAAAAATGTTCAGTTTGAAAAAAGGGGGGATTGCCGCTGCCCCGACGGCGACTGTGGTCCTGATTTTAACATGTTTTCAGTCGGGTCTTCAAGGTGCCTCAATGTTGTATAAACCGCTGCTTTTTCCTTGTGGTCTCCGTCTAACATTACCCCTTTAAGGTACAAAAGTTAAAATTTTGATAAAACAACATCGTTAACAGAAACCGGAAGACTTTATTAAGCCATAGAGAACAGTTGCTCTCTAGCAACCTTTGTTGACCTTAACGTGTTCTAAAATACTTCTCATCAAATGCTTTCATATGATTTTCCAGATAAGAAAAAAATCAAAAAAGATTAATCCAGACTTTTTAAATGACATTTAAAGTTTTGAATATTTTTGTTCTTAATATTAACATGGTTTGGGCAAGACAAAAATATTGCTTGTGATGGTTTAGTTTGAGATCTAGAAGTGACAGAATCAGAGAGAAGAAAGGGTAATGATAAACACAAAAAGAGCGTGAAATAAAATGACAAAAATTTTAAGAATTCGAAAACGTCGCAAAGTCTTCAGTGAAAATAGCCTTTTGGAAATCTAGAAACAAGCCGACGGCATCGAAGAATATGCTCAATATAGAGGTTTACTTCATGCTTTACAACTTAACATATCGGGTACCGTACGTGTCGTACAGTATTTTGCTTTTCAAGATCAATTAATCAGAAGTTGGTCACAAGGTAATTACACTCACACTGATGCTCCAAAGCGATTTGATTTTCATAAAATAAAGTGACAAATGAAGCTAACGGAATACGCGAAATCATTACAAAGACATTTAAGCGATATTAATTGTTCGTTATTACGTTCCAGGTCCTGATCACAAAAATTTAAAATTCAGTAAGCCTTAGTGCTACGATAACACAAATATGAGCATGGCTTTTATGTCTGATCTTTGTGGTATACCCGTTATGGTGTAGACGAATACTACTAATTATACGTTTATTTACAATTTACGAACATGAATTGTTACCTGATTTCCTGTCAAAGTATTTTGAAAATGTAATTTTTTAATATCGTATCAGAAACTATCATTTCACAACATATTCCAGTGTCGGAAAATTTGAATCCACGTTTATTGCAATAGTTCATAGATAATTATGCGTTATAGCGTTTTATTGGAGGCAGGTTTAAAACTTTGTAAAGTTTGGTTCCTATTTAAAATGGTTGCTGTATTTGAGTACCACAAATACAATGTGAGGGTTAGGTCGAATTTTAAAAAATTATTTCCTATTTCAAGAAGGTGCCAATTTTTACTAAATTAAAGTTATGAAATATTTGTTATTGTTAAAATTATTAGCGGTCTTTTGCAGCTTGAACCTTGTTTGTTTCGTCTTGCAGCAGGCTGAAATAATTTTGACTCTCCGCATGATTTAATCTTCTTGATCACTTTTATTAGGAAAGTAAATTACGTTTATATAAATTCACCGCCATGCCATTCAGCAAAGCTCGTAACAACATGGTATGTTCCCCAGTAACACTCGAAACAGGTGCTTCTAGAAAATACTGCTATTGAGCAGGTTCAAAATAACATAAACCATATTGCTTCAGGCACATCGCCCTTTCTATAGAAAAGCCTCCTGTAAGAACTTTATTGGAAGTTGTTTAAGCTCTGCTCGATAATATTTTGTTTTGCTTGACGCAGAAGACTAAAAATATTAAAATCAATTGTTGCATGATTATACTCACGACACCTAAGTGGTCTAAACAAAGTAAGATATATTAATAACGTAACCCTAAATAACTTCAACAGTTCAGGAAATTTCAGACATTGCAGACTCGTGAATTTTGGTAAATATAAAACAACTGTAGAAGAAACACTGACAAAGCAAAGTTTACTTACTTAGCAGAAGAGTCCGCTTTTATATTATCCAAAACGAAAAGCTAATTATCGTACAACTAGAAGCACTTTACCAACGTAAACCTCCGCCAATAAAATATGATTATTCAAACAACAGGGGCTTTCCCTGCGATGATTTCCTTGCTAGTCGACTTTCATTGAAGATATGATTACCAAATATGGTAACTGGATTATCCCTCACTAGCACTATGAAAGTTTCATTACCGATGAAGGGATCCAGAATCCAGGATTTTATTCGGATCATACCCAAAAATTTATCTTTTGTTCCTTAACCAGTTCAGACACTTCCTAGAAATTTAGACAAAATCCTTCCTTAAGTTTTTGAGTTATCTTACTAACGAACAGACAGAAGGACAGACAGGCAAAACGGACAGACAGGCAGGTAAACAAACCCCGACAAGGACATAAGCTCCTGCCGGAATAATAGGAAAAACTCCTTTGGGAAAAAGTGCAAGGTCTGCCCTTCCTGAAACCATGAATCTGAATTTTATTTCTAAAGCTAGCAGGTGCAAGCTTGTAATCTAAAGGACCTATCCACTGCAATGATAGAAACACTCAACAGTGGTAAATATTATCAGTGTGATCTACACCTTAATTTTGGTTGTATTTGCGAATAAAACCTTTGCACATCCAAGACAAAAGACGCAATTATTCTTTCTTTAACAATAACAGCTGATAGGCTAATGGTGACCACACATTACTAACAGTCCCAGCTTGAGACGATTTACTCTGTTTAGATATAGTCCAGCAACAGACGCCCGTGTTTATTGAGATCAAACAATGACATTCTTATCATCAAACTCTGCCTTTTCTCTCTTAGTTTGTTCTGTACTGATTCGTACATAATTACTGTTTCTTGTTTTTGTGCTCATAACCTTACTATGAACGATAAGATGGGTGTTTAGATAAGAGATGTTAGTCCCTGAAAAAGTTGGGTTCTACTTTTCGAGTACGATAATCGGACGTTTCAAAACGAGTGGCGATTTATAGCACGTGTTCTCGAAATTTGCAGTCTTAGCTTACGTTGACATTAAAATAACGAGGATTATGAAGTAGCACAGTATACGTCCATCAAATTGTAAAGGGTTGGTAACTAGAGCAATACGAGCTTTTCAAATTATGGAGTCTGGGTCTATCGACATACTAGCTTTCCATATATGCTGGCTTTGTATGCTAATACTGTCAGAGTTGACCGTAAGATGAGAACTAACATATAACTACCTAAAAAACATGTGATGCTTTTGTGAGAATGTAGCCTCTGATAAAATGATGCATCAAATCAAATGCTAACACAGGGTTTGTGTTGATTTTAACACTAAATTTTTAATCATCCCTCGTTAGGTACGTTAGACTGATATCCCCTCCACTATTCTTGCGCGCAACAAATGGCAGAAAAACGTAAATCTTACGTCGTTGATCTTAGATTATCATTCGGACCCTATAACTGTATTCAGTTGAGTAACAAGATCAACAGCACCTCTGCTCTAGAAATAACAAGTTTGTTGCAAGAGACCTTTTTACTTGCACACAGTCGATACCACTGTTGTGTTGCAATGTGACTTTTCCATTCCTTCCGTAATGTTGTCAATCGGACCAACTCATCTTGAAACAGGAATAAATTCTTTTCAGAAAAAAAGACGGCAACACTCGTGAAAGGTGGCGATACCTCTCAGCATAGATGGATTTGAAATATAAATGCCTATCGGACAAATTAATCTTGAAACATGAGCAAACTCTTTTCGGAAAATAAGTCGGCAATACTTGAAGGGAAGTGGCAATAGCTTTCACTGTAGATGGATTAGAAATAAAAAACTCTATCGGACCAACTCGTCTTGAAACACGAGTAAACTCTTTTCGGAAAATAAGTCGGCAATACTTGAAGGGAAGTGGCAATAGCTTTCACTGTAGATGGATTAGAAATA
>JANTCA010020204.1:5927-20958 GCA_024741275.1 Chironex yamaguchii
AGTTTGATGTGGATCGGTTCAGTTACGGCCGCAGTTAATTTGGTAAGGGATCAGTTTGATGTGGATCGGTTCAGTTACGGCCGCAGTTAATTTGGTAAGGGATCAGTTTGATGTGGATCGGTTCAGTTAACGGTTCAGTTCATGCGTTTCAACGAGGCATCACGAAGTAACTACATTAACCAGCTCTCAAAAAAAATAACATACACCATTTGCATTTAAGAAATACAATTTTTTTTCTGCTCTATCTAGAAACAAGTTCATTCCAAAACAAAGCGAGTGTGGCACAATTGCTGACAGAGTATGCCGATGACTCACCATTTGCTGCTGTCCTATATATGCAGGATTTATGACACTGTGAACTTCGTTGTACGGTGTATTTTCCATGTCTCCAGTTATGTTCAAGTCTACACAACAATAAAAAGGCCTGTTTCCACTCAATGAAGTCTGTAATAGCCTGAGTTTTACCAACTGATTCTCGTTCATTGTGGGTAACAGCACAATTCTTTTCTTGGCGAGGACAAAGCATATTGTACATGCTTGCATAACAAATTGATTTCTGCTTCAAACATATTGAATACCTAGAGTTACGCAAAGATAAATTTTAAAATTCCATACGAAAGTTGTATACGTGACAATATCAACTACATGTAATGGAGAGAGAAAAAAGCGTTGAACACTGAAGTTGTGGAGGTATTTCTTGTTGTAACAAAATCAATCAATCCAATCTGCTGACGATGAAAAGGTAAAAAGTATGCATTTCAAAAAATCCACAACAATTAATCTTTACATTGTTGATCACAACGAAACATGCATAAATATGCAAAGTTATACTTAAAGCAACACTTACACTTTATAGAAGACTGGCGGACAACAGAAAGGGAAGATCATCTGTGCAATCCTCCCTTCAACATGCTAATAAAAACTTTGGCTGTTGGACGGCCTTTTCTATCTTTGATAGACAAACGTTTTCCTAAAGCATCACAATTTTCAAAGTTTTCAGTCTAACGTCTATTAAAGTTAGCTACTCGCGCACTAACAACACAAAAGGTATCATAAACCAACACAACTAAAACATTTTAAATAAGACACGACAAACCAAACGAAAACATGCAACTTCAGAAAGACAGGACCAACTACTCACTCAATGGCCAATGCTTAAAAAGTGGAATCCTCTGAAACGCCGAAATGACCAAAATATAATTTAAAAAGACCAGTTTAGAAATCACAAGTCCTTCAATAACTATACTGACTACACAACGATGGAACCATCCAAATACGGTCAATTCGACTTTTAAACATATTCAAAGGCCTCATCAGGACGATTTCAAGATGGGTGGATAAAACAGTGGTAGTTTGACGGAACACATATGGTAATAGTGTTGTAATCTTCTCGCTTACTTTTGCTAATTGTTCTCTACATTTCTCTACTTATGGCCTTTTATACTGCTGATAACCACTAACAATCCAATAATTCTTTCTTACATAAAAAACATGACATGGACGATGACTTTTGCAGACATGATAATAAAGTGATAATAATCTAGTGACTTTATATTTAAATGGTAAAATGATTGGTAGTTTGAATTTATAAGGCTGCTTAATCATCCACCAACACTAAAAATTATTTTCAAAACTGGTTGTACATGATATAGTGCTTTCAGCTTATTTGATGGTTCCACATCACTACACTCATCTGCTCGTACTGCTAGTATCTGTAGTTCCTGTCCGGCTTCTAGCAAATCTTCCGTTTCCAGATATAGTTTCTCTGCTTACACCGCGTTTCTTAGACGTCTGGGCTGCTTTCCATATTCAAGCTAGTACACGCCTCAGCTTACTCTAAAGTCACAGTCAAAGTTCCTTCTCATACCATTTGGTGTATTAGGGCGGCGCCCATCTCCGTTTCTTTAGCCTTTGGGCCACACAGCTGTGCAATTACAGTGAATGCTACAGCAGGGGGCTAGCCAGCTGGTAGCACTGTGTGTTTAACTTCCATAATCTATCCCGTAAGTGCTGAGTGCTAAAGCCCGCATGCAAAGCGAGCACTCTGTCACTACGCCACTGCTAAGGTAGCTTACTCTAAGTGGAGTACTTATGAATCATCTTGGCCTTCTAATTCTCTGAAAGCTCAGGGGACTGTGCTGACCACTTTGTTTTGCCAAAGACAGCCAGGACAATTTTGTCAACTTACCAATCCCACTCATTTCCTTCAACTCCTTTTGGAGCTATATCGCTTGGGTCACGTTACGAAGAAACGTACACCACTGTCCACCTTAGAATTTGTTAGAATTGTCCTTGCTATCAACTGTGATTTTAAGAACTATGGTGAGTAATCTAATCCTCTCAGTTATAACTCATTTAGTCTCTGCCAGTCATCAGCAAAGGCCCCAAATCCTGATTAAAAACTTTCTGGTAAAACATCTTGATGCTGGTAATCTATTTGATGATTTACATTAAGACTTTCAAAAATATCTTACTTTGAATATGTCTGGTGAAGCTAGGGCAACTGCTCTCCACAAAATTCCTGC
Organism: Chironex yamaguchii; assembly: GCA_024741275.1. Lineage (NCBI taxonomy): Eukaryota > Metazoa > Cnidaria > Cubozoa > Chirodropida > Chirodropidae > Chironex > Chironex yamaguchii. Next base: position 8,453 of record JANTCA010020204.1, read on the forward strand.
CTTATTGTGTATCTGATCAAACACTAAATACGTTTTCCGCTTCCCATGTTAACAAACAAAAAGGATGCTCTAAATGACAATGCTTGAGTTTCTCAAGGGTCCGTCCTAGGACCCATTACCTTTGCTCTTTTCACCAATCATATTCATATGCCATTGCTTATCATATCATATGTAAGTTAGCAATCAATTATGATAGCTCTACTCCGTAATCGTGAAGTTATGTAAATCTAATGACTTTGGTGGCTTCAACTTTCAACTCTTAAACCATTAAGCTGAATTAACTTTTCATGACGACCTGTCTTTCCACCTGTCTCAATAGATGGTTCCGACTTACCTGAGGGTCACTCTTTTTGCCTTCATGGTAAAATTGTTTTGCCTTGAAAATTTGGGACCTTGCGCTAAAAACATACTTAAAAGCTTTTTTCGTCAAACAGTCTTCGGAGTATGAATCATCAGAAAGGTAAGAATAGAGATATTGCAACCCTTTTATAAGAAACATGGATCGAACCTAGCCAGTCATAAACAAGAAAAAAAAAAGAGAGGGAAAATGAAAAACAATGCATTACTCGAAGAGTCAAAGAGAAAAACAGAACTCTTTTTGCCTACAGACTCCTTGTTTTCTTGTTGACGGACTCCAATACACTTACAAGGATTATTTTCAAGATGATTTGCTGAGGACTTACATAGAGTCCATTGCCTAATTTAGGTGTAATAAAGGTTGGCTCCCTCCTTCGTTCCCGGAGTAATCTCACTGTGTAAACTATTTTTTATCTCTACAAGACTACCAATTGCCCCTACATAGAGTATTACTGTCAGGTCTTGGCCGGTGCTACAGCTGATTGCCTTAATGTTGACTTTGCAATGTTAGTGGCAATGATCTCTCTAATTTCTCTTACTGTTGTGACATGGCCTCCTCTATCATTTTGCTACATGTATTTCCACGGCTATTGTTGAGGTAAGAACTCTTTCCCAATACCATCTTTGGCTTCCAATGATCTACTAGACCTGCATTCGGCTCCCAAGAGTACACAGTGAAACTGTCATAAACCACAAAGTAGCAAAAGTTAGCATTTTTGGACTCTGGAATTGGTTCTCAAAATCTTATTTTCCTCTTCACAAAGAACAAAGTATCCAATCAGAAAGTAAAAAATTAAAAATGCAATGGTTGTGATCCTGTTTCTTTTCATTGTACAAAAAAACTAAAAAAGGCGGTATGAAATACTTGTTAGGATTACGGACTTCAAATATCACATCAAATCTGATCCATGGGATTAATGACTGTCACGTACCATTTGTTTTCTGACCCACTACAACAATGACAGCTAAAGTGTTTACAGCATATTTTCTAGTAACATAGGGTCTACTTCAAAACTGTATACTAGCGTACAATGCCAGACAGACAATGCTAACAGGTTTGTCTATTCTACACATGAACTATGAACTTCAGCCTCACCCAGTATTGGAAGGTGCTCATGTGTGTAGGAATCAGCATAGTTAAAATATCTCAGATTTACTTTGTTCCAGTATTATACAGAATAAACCCTGTAAAACTATTTTAAAGTAACAAAACTACTGTAATAAGCACATCGTAGCCACCATATACAGCTGCAATTATTGACCTGATGTTCACTAGCCTATCGTACTACTATCGAAAACAATTAAATTGGTGGGAAAGACACAACATTAAAATAAAAAAAGTCGTTCAATAGTTTCATGCATTGTTAATTTGATGGTTGAGAGGTCTGCAGTTACCATTTTCCAGCTACTTTTACAAGCCTTTTAACATAACGGATGTTTTCCAACAAAATTACATGCAGAAAATTCTTGAGATTTACTATCACGATCACATCAGCACGGCAATTGTAAGACACAGACGGAGAGAAGGTTAAGACTGGCTGCTCATATCCTATGCATCCCAAACTAACGACATGCCAAGATAGCATTAGATTGGGAACCACCTCGAGGAAAGAGAAAGAGAGGAAGACCAAACACAACATGGTGTAGAACACTAAAGGAAGACCTGAATTTCGTGACAAAAGTTGGGATAACGTCGAGTGAGAGAATTCCGATCGAGTTCAGTGCAACAACTTATGCGTTGACAAACGCGGGAAGGAATAATGTCTACGCTAAGACCAAATTGAGTCTTTATTCTCATTGCTGCTGTACTGGCTGATGGTATTTCTTTTGTAGAATATCCTTAGCTACTTTATTACAGTATGCTAGCAAACATACAAACAGGTACATATTTATCCATCATGGTGACATATCACAAACATTCAAGCATGGATAGTACAAATAATACTTACTACAGGAATTACCACAAGGTGTTCCCTGTACATCAAGTACTGTTATGCACAACACCATGTCCTATAAACGAGAATGTAACTATGAATGCAATAAAAGACTCTTGATAACACTGCTATAAAATGTAAGCACTTACCAGAGTTCATTGCAATCTGATAGGTCCCTCCATCCTCGGCTTACTAATGAAACTGTAAGCAATTCCTTACTGGTCAAGTAGGAAAATATTTTGAGACATAACTCCTCTGGAAGAACTTCCAAAGGATCATAGCATAGCATCTTTTTGTACGCACATTATCAATTCACCCCTAAAGAGATTTCCTGAACAACGAAAATTCGAAGTTTATATAAGCAGCAATAAACAGGGACAGAAAATTAATAGAATAAATCGCAACAAACAAATTGACATAACTGTAGTATCAATTCAATTAAACGTACTTAGAAGAAAAAAAACACTTCATAACTTGCTAACTAAATGATAAATAATGGCAATGTTATGGAAGCTATAATTAGTTTCTGACTTATGCCATGACTTGATGAATGTTTGTACACCCGTAGTTACTCTGAGGCAAGTAGCACATGTGTCAGAAATGTATTGTTTTGCATTCATCTTCATTTGAGTCTTACAGGCCATATCGTAATGAGTGTAATGTTATGGATATTTCTGTAACACCAACAAATCCCTTCTGTCCGTAAACTCTTAGCTAAAGCAATTGGTGTACAGAAATCCGTGTGTTTACCGAAAACCTCACTATTCGTAAAAATCTGTTTTGCCTTGTAATTCAGAGACACTCGGGATTAGCTTACTCACTGCATGAAAGGAGTAACTCAAGCAATTAACAAATATCTTGTTCATTTTCCCTCAAAAAAAAGGAAAACGTTAATGTCTCCTGGGAAGCATGTGAAAAAAATTGAACAAAAGGGAAATGCGCCAACCTCCCAGTCATGGAAAACAATCTCTCTCGTCCCATCACTTAAAAATCCACAGTCACCCTCTTCAACCCAAACAGCCAGCAATTATACTACCATTTACATGTATGCATCAACCACACTTACCTCCCTCTCGACAAGAATCCTGAGATCCTAGATGTCACCTTTGACACTGACTTTAACTTCTCAGCTCACATATCAACCGAGAACTAAAAAGCCTCCTAACAAACAACCGTCTCAAAGCCCACAGTGGTACAACCTGGAGTCAGGATAAGGAGACCCTGCCCAGTTAATAACTATGCTGCTTTCATCTGGGTGTCCCAAGTCTCAAAATCAAACTTTTAAGAGCTCCAATGCACTCAAGACTCTACTAAAAGAACTGCAACTGGTTACCACAAAATGTCCCTTATTCCCTTCCTGCACTAAGAAAGAAAACTCCTAGCCACCTGAGAACACACTAACCTTCTGGCCTCCCAATAACCTGAGGAAACCCGCAAAAAATATCAATCTGTATTTTCTGACCGAAACTCCAAACCATTGAGATACTAGGGTTAGAGGGCTTGGTACCTAAGAAACTGAATATTATCTGCTAACAATGAGGACCCAAAATGTTAGCAATAGTTGGGTAGTAAACTGGCAAGAAGCCAAGTCAGGAAGTTATAGTATGAATAAATCGATTGATGTTTACATAGATCAGCGATCACACAAAACTACATTAAACCTACAAGCAAGGAGGCACCCAAAGAGGATATAACTGGGTTTAACCATAGCTTACAAGTATGTAAAGTTTTGTAAATTCCAGGTCTGGTGAGTTTTAGACTGTAAACACTGCTTTGGCTTATTTCAGCTTCAAAATTAAGACAAGTTCTGATACCGAAGATACTCTAGGTTAAAGACTCATCAATTACCAATACGTAATCTAAATATACTGATGGAATTGCTGCAGAAGATTGGCATAGACTGGAGAGACAGAAGGTTGATAGCAGGGCTGTACTTGAGCCAAACCACTTTGCTCCAAACAAGGTCAGGTGTGACAGACGTAGCATGTCTCGTCTCACCTTCACTATTTAACATCTATGCAGAGGCCATGCTACGGGAAGGACTTGACACTCTTGATGAGGGAGTTAAAGTGGGTGACGAACTTGTGCAGCCCATAAGATTTGCAGACGATCAGGCAATCACAGAGAAAATATGACACAGAAAATCACGGAGTGCGCCAATTGTGAATAAATATGGCATGAGGATCACCATCAAGAAGACGAAAGTGATGCAGATTGAAAGACAGCGGAAACAAGGAAACATCATATTAGAAGGTCAGCAACTGGAGCAAGCACTGCAGTTCAAGTACTTCGGCCGCATCATATCGGTTGATGGCTACTGTGACATAGAAATCAAGGCACGAGTGGCAATGACAAAGGCAGCTTTTGAGAAGCAATAGGAGCTGTTGACAAGTGGTCTTAACTTGCAGTTAAGGAAGAGAATGGTGCCTTGCTTTGTACGGAGTGTTCTGCTGCATGGAGCCGAGACCTAGACGATTAGAAAGGCTGACTGGAAAAGAATTGACGGCTTAGAGATGTGGATTTGGAGAAGAATGGAGAAGATAAGATCGAGTCACAAACAAAGCTGTGCTGTTAAGGGCAGGTGAAGTTAAACTGCAAATAGCTGAGACAACCCACATGAGGAAAAAGAGCTGGGTAGGTCACCTTCTGAGACATGACAGCTTATTGAAGGATGTCCTCGAGGGACGGTTTGAAGGCAAGAGACGAAGAGGAAGAGAATCATGATGATGGATGGCATACAAGATGAGAGGAGTTATGAAGAGACGAAGAGAGAGGCAGAGGTGCGGGACGTGTGGAGGAGATAACATGTATGGGACCTGCCTAAGAGGCAGAACACCTAAAAACTAAATGTGGATAACCCGAATAATAGTATACGATTCAAGTTAATTTCATTGTTTTGGTAAGGCTTGAATTAAGTGTTTCCAATTGTTGATTTTTCAAAGACATATTAGTAATGCTTGTCGTAACATTGTTTTTGGAATTAGATTTCTACAAATTTCTTGGATATTAGAGAGGAAGAATGTTAAGCAGCGTTTCCAGCCAGGTTGGTTAGTATGTAATTTCTGTATACTTTGGGAAAAGCAGAGATACATCCCTATTACCCCTTTAAATACTACAACCTTGCTATGTACCAGTAATTGTGTTTCAACACTGCTAAACTGAATGTATACATTGCAATGTTGTAAGATGGAAAATGCTCTAAATAGGCTACTCACAGTGCAGCATAGCCAAGAATTCAGTGATCATGGGAAATAAAATTGGCCATTCTCATTCAAAGAGATTTTGTCTTCTTCACTTTGAGACTTTGAGACTTCTTCACTTGGCTCAAAGACATCAATTTTGTTAGGCAGAGAATGAAGTTGTAATCACAGTATACAATTGTAATTATCAAAAGGTAAGGGAATTTTGAGAGTTGTGTTTGGATGCATCATGGTTGTTTGCCACAATTATTCATTGTAATACAGGATTTAATTTGTAACCTTTTGTCTCATTTCGCAGGATAGTACCACTGTGAACTTTACTGATGTGATGACACATAATCTTAAGCAAAAGTTTTGTAATTGACTTTATAAATATAGTCAGCAGCAGCAACCACTCTTAAACGAGTTTGGCAGTCTGGATTTTCAATTATTGCTGTGGGTTCGCATGCGACTCAGCAAGCTGATGCATGAACCTCGCTGACAGTTAGGACATGTAGTTCCAGTGGGGAGGCAATTTCGGGATGGATCATTTGCAAGTGCCTTCCTCTTGGTTCGTCTCGCCTCTGTAGCCTCGATTTGTTGTCATTCAAAAGTGTCAATAGCCTGCCGAGTAGTGGTTTTCCACTCAGAACGGTTTTGGACTATCTTTTCTAAGGAATAAGGTTTGTTGTCGACAGTTGTCAAGTAATGCTTGGCGCTCTGAGTCGTTGCAAGCTGAAAAAGGCGCCATCAAAACGATATATGATTAAGACACCTAGGGGTAACTGGTCACGTGTTAAAATTGACACCACCAGGGGATAAATGCCAAATATTGTAAGGGCACTTACGCCGACTTCGTTGACGGCTGTGTAAATGCTGAATGAGTAGGACTCCGTCCCTCCAAGTATCACAGATGCAGTCATACCATCGTGACGGAGTCTTAGGATGGACACAAATTTTCTGGACATCCAGTACATCCCAGTATATGCCTCAGAGCTTCACGGTTCAGAGAATCGAACACCTTAGCGAAGTAAATGAAGGCCCTGTAGAGGTTTTTATGCTGTTCAATACTCTTCTCCTGAATTTGACGAGCAGCAAATATCATGCCTGTTGTACCTCTTTTAGGACGGAAGCCACACTGCATCTCAGGAAGAATATCTTCTGAAAGAGGAACCAAACGAATCAATACAATTCGTGCAATAATTTTTCCAGTAATCGACAAAAGCGAGATACCACGGTAATTACCACAGATAGGTCCGTCTCCTTCTTGAATATGGTGACAACTACAGAATTTTTCAACTCGCCTCGTAGAGTTTCTTCAGTCCAGATTCGCGTGATAATTCCCAGCATTTTGACTTTCAGGGGATTGCCACCAGACTCATAGATATCTACAGGAATTCCATCAGGTCCAGTTGCTTTGTTGTTTTTCAGCTGTCTAATGTCACTGCCAAGCTCAGACATCGTTCGTGGATCATCCATTGTTCCATTTTCTGGGCTCTGAGGTACCTCAGGTAAAGCATCGTCTGTAACAAGAGATTCACGGTTCAAAAGATCATCTTAGTGGTCTTTCCAACGCTGTCTGATTCCTTCATTGGTTTTTATCAGATGGTCAGCATATGCAGATATGAGAGGAGCAGCACCAGTTTTAGTTGGACCAGGCCGTATTGGTGGCTTGGAAGGCACGCTGGTCATGCCAGTCAGCAAATTGTTGAATTTGATGTAGCTTGTTAGTCCACCACTCGTTTTTCAATTTCATGTGCACTTCTGGACAAGCGCCTTCAGTTTTGACAATTCTTTGTGTTTGGTTTCGGAATTTTAGTCATCTTGCCATTGTCGAAAGGACAATTGCTTACATTTAATGGGAGCACAAATCTCAGCACAGAACCAACCTTGGTGCACACGTTTTTGATAAAAAAGGTTTTCTGCTGCATATTGAGTCATGGTACTCTTGAGTAGGTTCCATTGGTCATACATGCTACCTTCTGAAACGGGGCCAGAATCTACCAGTCATGTTTTGAGGTTTTCCTGAAACTCCTGTTTGATAGCTGGAATTTTGAGCTTATCAGTATTTAATCTCTTTTGCAGTGTTTCAATGACTTCATGATGTTTGTGCCGTAGAAGTAAGTCCATTGTTAACAGTACGAAACAATGGTCAGTCCAGCAGCCATCTGTTGCATGCATAACACAGGTTGAGAGAATATCTCCGAGGACATCAGCGCTAACAATGACAGAGTCAATCAAATGCCAGAGCTTGGATCTGCGATGAATCCAGGTTGTCTTGTTTCATTTTTTCACACGGAAGAAGGTGTTTGTGATTGCAAATTTTGTCAACGGAAGAATCCCATTGGCGTTAACTTTTCCCACACCATATTTTCCGACAATGCCATTCCACACTGAAGAGCCTTTCCCACACGAGCAATGAAATACCCAACGAGGGTTAACTTGCCTGACCTGGGAACAAACTTCAGTACAGCTTCTAAGCTAGAGTAAAATTCTTTCTTGATTTCATCATATGCTAGCAGAGTGTAAAGCCTCTTTTGTGCGAACTCGATTTGAAGGGTCGTCAATCGTTTGTTGATTCCTACAGGAAGACCTTTAACAACTGGGACAAGGCAGTTCTTGATTGCAAAGCCAACACCATGAACTCTACAATACGTTTCAGCCAGGCATCTCCAGTAAAATGTGTAACCTCCTACTTCTTCTCTCAGCTGGCCATCTCCAAGCAGCCGTGTGTCACTGATAGCTGTAATATCGACATCAAATTGGCCAAGCTCACGAGCAACAAAAGCTGCTCTCCTTTCAGAACGGTTTGAAACTTCACAATCCATCAGTGTTCTGACATTCCAGGATGCAAAAGTCAATTATTTTCTAGGCCCCTCATAATTATGAGGTGAGCACAGTGGTTCCTAAATAGGACTGCGCAGTCATAGATGCAACTACCGAAGAGTGACTCCATCCAAATCCAGTCACTACAAAGGCTATCACACATCTACAGCTAAACGTGCAGATTTGCAACTAGGGACTTCCAAGTACACACCTCTGCCCCCTTTACTACTACTCCATCACTGTTGGACTTCCAAACTTGCTATCACATAATCCTTTACCAAGCGGTATCTGTTGCCCCTTCAGAGTAGTACAATCTGGCAGTCCAGGAGCATATTACTGTGGCAAGACAAGCAGGACAACTGAGGCTTTTGAACTGCTGCAGTGGAGACTGAGCATGGAAAATATGGCCCCATCTCTCCCTAGCACACTCCATAAATGCGTTGGAGTAGACATCTAATGTTTAGTGTCCACACTGAGGTGGACAGGTGGTCCTGGGTCAAAGAGTTGAACTCAATGAGCATCACGATGCACCATCCATTGCCCTGCAAACCAGCAGATTCATCATAACCCTGGCAGAGGGGCTGGGGTAGCTAAGCCCTGCCACAGGCTTACCACTAGGCTACAGAGGAAAGGGGATGCCTAAACCCCCTGTTCACAGGCTGCCAGTCTAGAGAATGGGTCCTGCACTGGTACTCGCATAAGTACAGTCATGTGATCATCACACACTCTTTCATCAAGTAAATGGGATTCCAATGAATGCAGATGTAAAGGAGATGCCTTTGCAATGAATCAACACTTGGTTAATCAATTTGGTCATGTTACTGGTTTTACTTGTGACTAGCCCTGAAATTCGTGTTGTAAATATTTATCTGCAACCTGAATAACTTTTGCATACTGATTCAGACAGCAGCATCAGGTTTCTATGTGAACTCTGTTGTGTGAGAGGCAAAGATGCATATTGATGAATGCTAGAAGATGTATTATGCAATGCTGCTACACACTTGTGACGACATAAGTTTTAAGTATGTTTTGACAAAGTAACCTCTCACATAAAGAAGACCACCACCTCTTAATATTAAGTGACTACAAGTATTAACAGTACGTCCTTGTCAACAGTGGACTCTGAAGCATCCAAAACACAGTAAACGTATTTACCAGTTCTGGATGGATACGAAAAGCACCCATCAAATCTTGACCGATTGCATTCTTACCTGTTTGCTGCATATATTTGGCACATTCATAAAATACAAGTGCACAAACATCTTTGTCAACTTCTGTTACCTGGTTAATATGCTCCCTGATGATCTGGGTAAGCACTACAGTTGTTGTCATACTTGCTGTGAAGTGGGCTATTGGGGAATGCAAAGGGCGTTTTAACTCTTGAGCCATTCAAAACAAGCCATTTTAAGCAAATGTGTCAGGCTCATATTCAGCATAACCTGCCAACATTCTATTGCAGTCATACCACCTAGTTTCTATTTTGATTGCCAATTTGATCACAATGACAGCACAGTCTCTCACGTTTTTCATTATGGAAGGATATTATGGCAATGCATTCCATAGATATCCTGGCTTATACACAACATTACTTGACCATATTCTTAGGGATGCTCCTCGTACATTGTAGGGCTCTCAAGATGAATCGATTGTGATTTGATTTTGGTTGGTAATCAATTACAAATCTTTGTAATCGATTAATCTATTTCTCAAAGTTGTGCATGTTTTGAGTGGATAATCACAGTTAATCATAACAAAGTTAATGACCAGGCATGCACCTCTGATGGTACATGCATTCTGTGGATCTTATCAGCTCTCACACATGGTGTCTACTGGTTACAGGACCATATTAGTACCCTCTCCTTAGCAGCTGTATCTGCTATATAAAAAACAAGACATACATTGATTACTATGATATTAATAATGCTATAACTGTAATGTTTTAGCTTATTTTAGCTTGCTAACTTGTTTCATATAAAAATCCTCTGCATAGCCCTAAGCTTAAGTAATCCTTGTACAGACATTACTTCATGATTTATCACAGCTTTTCTTTTATTAATTAAACCCTGGCATGCTTCAAACCTGATTTTCTTCACTGTTCCCATCTTAATAATGAATATTTGCGCTTGTCAACAAGGCTGAGATATCAAGTTGGAGTGTGAGATGTCTGAGATTGAAATGATTCTTAAGAAAACAGAAGGAGTTATTGCACAGGGCTATAATTCCTGGCAGGCTAGGGGGCTTAAGCCCCCCCCAATCCTTTCAGTGGTGCCTAATAATTTGCCTATGTATACACACTAAGCCTTACAGTCCTTTTCTTAATAATTTATATGCTAGAGGACAATAAACAGGCCATCCTAATGTCACTCAGAAACCCTAAAAAAACTTATATTAATATGAAACTTACATTCTCTTTGTCTAGCCCCCTCAATAATTCAATGGAAATCACAGGCCTGTGGTAAAATCCCTGTTGATCCATTCTGAAGACCCCATGCTAGCAAATAAGGAACCCCGAAGAAGCATGGTGCTGGCACCTGACGGACGATATCGATTTCAAGCTGTCTTAGCATAGCTTTTCTTGATGGTATTAGCCGTATTTCAACCAAGTTTATTTGTCAATTTTGTGGTTCAGGGTTTAAGATTCTTAACTGTTCTTGGGCTCATAATAACAATACCAACAAAGTCTCAGTTGCTGGTCATTGTTCTCAATATGAATGGTAATTATTGCCGTGCAGTAGTGGGCTTTACTGCATGTAGTCAAATAGCTATTAAGTACTGAAATGAGACAGCAGTCTTGTCTTTTTCATTTAATTAAATGATAAGAGCTTGTACTACAAGCTGTAGAATATGGTAATTTTTGCACTATTTTTTCAAATATCGAGGATGTATAGTTATGAGACAAATTGTAATAGACTCATAGGATACAGTTGTTCTGGTTTATCTTGCATTTTATCCTACAAACAAGCCTTTAGCACAATATTATGCAATGAATTTCTATCTAGTGCCCATTCTATTTCTTCTATTTTTGAAAATTTGTTAGGAATGTGAAAAAGTAAAGGATGACAAATAAGGCATAGAGTAAGTAGATAGAAAGGGTCTAAGACAAAGGAAGGTCAGCAAGGAAATAACTAAGGATAAGAAAAATCAAAAAATGGTTGGGACCCTTCTAAACAAAAAAAGTGGCCAGAAATTGGGATTCAACTGAATACGACAATGATGATGACAATGATGATGGTGGTATTATGGTGTTCTTCATATCACAATTTCAAAGTATTCTTCAAAAGTAGGAAAAAAGATCATTACAATATGAAGAAAGAAATATGACAGGTATCCTTGATATCTTCACATAATCTGAGTTGGTCGATCTTCATCCTAGAAGTTGCCAGGTTGGATTCTCTGTAACCTGTACAATGGAGGCATACTTCAGGAGTGCAGGACATATGCCTAACTTATAGGCTTACATTGAAGGTGAATTACAACTATTTCACAACGGAAGTCCAGTTTGTTTAAGCCTATTTTCCTAGCATGCCACATGTGAATTGCTTAATATCACCTGAGCAGTTTATGACATTCCAAAACAAAGAACAGTTTTCAATTCTCCATTACATTTGGCATCTGTGAATTTGATGACAACAACTTCTCAGGTAGGGAGTAATAATTTTCAAAGTTGATTTAGCACAAATTTGCATGAGATGACACCACAATTTTTAGCAAGATGATGCAACCACCGACCAAAGTGCAACATCTTAGGGTAAAATAAACAAAAGATGCATAATGAGAAACGACTTGTTTGAAACAAATCAGTATCTTGAAACTCAAAATTTAAAACTTGAAGACCAATATTGAAGAAAAGCAAAGTTGTGATTGTTTTTCTCATTCCTGTAAAGGAGGTGATTTAGTGTATAAAATGTAGAAGGAAAAACATTTGAGCTCCTGTTAATAAGTGTTAGTAAGCCAAATACCTCCAGGATACATAGACACTCATCCTGATGCTTGGGTAATTGCATGCATTATTTAACTCTCATATAGCATTTACCACGGTTAGCAATTTTTCCCACATTTAAAGCAGAATTAATAACTGAGGCAAACATTAATATTTCATGATGCTACGACCACAAATATAGGTCTCTCACATCCGTCAGTGTTAAAAACTCATTTGAAACAGCTTTTAAATGTTAATTGCTGGTAGCGTCCTATGTCCTATGAGTATTTT
>JANTCA010020215.1:0-33295 GCA_024741275.1 Chironex yamaguchii
TTTATTAAATATATATAAATTACAAGAAATAAACACTTTTTAACGTTTCGAATAATTCTTCTTCAGAAAACTCTATAATTATATATTTTCGAAATTTTTAGTTGAAATCCATCAATTCCAAAAATAAATTTATATGACATTATCACTTGAGTACTCAATTGGCTGTGTCCATAGTTTATTGCAACACTAGCAATTAGTTGGTATGACACAGTGTTCTGTTAATGGGTCATTTCACAATATCCTGCTAACAAAGAATGTAATAATTCACATCGTGTTTGATATCAACCACCATTTGACATGAGCGTTAGATCCAAAAGGTCAGCATTGTGCAACTTTATGTCTCAAATGGAAATCTGATAGGTTTAAGCCATTAACTGATCCCCATTTCACGTATTAAGTTGATAGGTGTGTCGTATTGTTCTAAATCAAAACTAAAGCACCTGAGATGAAAACACTCGCGTTATTTCCTGACTTTCTTTCAACAATGCTATCGTTTTAGGAAATCGAGATACGGGGATCATATCGGATAACATCTATACAGGTTCCACTGTCTGACATCTTGCCATAAATAACATCTGATGTCATTTCGTCATAGCAAAAGTTTCCAGGACTCTCTAGCAAAATGACCAAACAGTCTACATATATGTATCTGATATAGGGCTCTAAAAGTCAAAGCTTGGCTAGGCAAAGACATGCATCGCTCTTATTTGCGTATTATTTGTCATTTCGTCCCATTAAAATTAAAATAATCTGCTTAGCTGCAGATCTAAACTTTTTTACATTATCTTTAACTTTATTATTTTTTACTTTATCTTAAGGCATTCTACCCTTCGGGCTTTGCATCATTGACCCGTGCAATGTAGGCCTTCCAATGGCGTGACCACGGGGAGGCATGTGTGGGCAATCGCCTCGCCACTTTTGGTGAAAGATTGTCCTCAGGACTCCTTCAGCACTGTTTTATGGAGTAATTTTTACAAAATAATCAAAGTTCCTTATCACTAGTAGCAAGCTTGGTGTCGGTAGATGCATTCTAAGCCGAAACAAAGGGGTGGGCTTCAAAAATGTTGATGGGGTCAATGCCTCCAGACCGCTCAAATTCTTGGCCCCCACTTTGTTTCCTCCTGTTACGTCGCCGAGGCCTTCTCGTGAACTTCTAAAGATATTATGTGGAAAAAAGGCAAGTTAGTTCGCTATAATGACGATAGATTTACCTTCCTAGATGAATCCTCGAAGAAGTGCTTATTTAATTTTTGAGCCTCAAAGAGGAGCACTTTTTCGAAGGGTGTCCTTATTCGAGCGGGCTTATATGCTTTCTCTTGCCTCCTTGATGGAGTGATGGCGAGATCAACGGGACATCGAATTCATGGGACAAAAACTAGGCATTACATTTGTAAAGATTGTTGGACACTAATCATAGGACAACTTCATTGCAAACCGGACCCAAGGGACGAAGCGCGCACTTTTGATAAATATTTAACTGTCTGTTGCCAAATCGCGTAATCTTGGTCATTATACTACTTTTTTAGGGTTATGGTAAAAGGATACGCTACCACTTGAGAGCAGTTTAAAAACTTTCGCTTTGACCCTCTTTGACACTGACTGGACCCCCCTGGGTCATGTCATAATGGGAGAACCCCAACGGGACTCATCAATGGGTGTCAAAGAAGACAGAGAAGAAAGAATCAGGAAAATCACTTTGTTTTCATTGGTATGTACGGGTCAATGCCGTATATGACGGGGCAGGGGGCAGTTGCCCCCTTCATAAATTTTTATGAATAGTCACTTTATGACTGGATGTTTCATACCTGTCTTTTGATTCACATGCTTTCTGTGAAACATCTACTCTAATTCAAGTATATATTTAAACAACTCGTGAGCACGTAATTCACGAAATATTTATTCTGGTGATGTAACAACGAGGGTCACAAAAAATTTTTCCTCAACTAGTGCAAACTATTCGCAGCCGGATTCTGCAAGGAATCTGAAGATACCCAATGACAACAACAACAGCTAGTGCAAACTGTGATAAAAGGATGCCGAGTATTCACAAAACACATTCCACTTGTAAAAGTATATGTCAATAGACAAACACCTAATAACATGAGTGTAGTATCAGGGTTAAGTGGCAAAGAGTCTTTCGACCGTTTTTACTGAGCCTTTTATTTTGGTATGAAAGGCGTCTGATTCGCAGCCTTGAGATCCGCTTTGGAGGTCCTGGTGGGCACAACCCATAGAAATAATAGGCCTATTATTTCTATGGGCACAACCGCAACTTTTCTGCTGTTGTCTCTGTTGACAAAAACTGCGCATGCGTGTCTGTGCAGTCCTTCCGTTGTCAAGTAAACTCTTGATGTTGTCGAGCTTGTATGTTATGTTATTTCACAGCTGAGATACGAATTTCTGTGGCAGTGTCTACATCAACTTAAATATACACCACCTACGGCGTTGAGGAACAAGCAAGAAGTTTCTGCATACTGACGTATGCCCAGAAATATACCTCGACTTACTAGAGAATACTTGGAGACGATATAACTTCAGGACGTTGTTGTAAACTTTACAAGAATAACGTTAAAATAGTACCACTCTAACATCAACAGCTATATTTATTTCATAAATGTTTGGCATTTGTTACTGCCAGAATAAATAGGGTAAGTATTTTCTCTACATACCTGGTATTAAACTTGTACGGACAAAAACGGACGAAAGTCAGCTATGTGATACAGAAATTGGTTAGATTAAGTTGCCATAACATTGTATAACCCATGATGTCAGATTGTCTGTGATAAGTCGGCAGATGATGTTAATTTATGGATGAATAAATGGATACGCTAGCTACATCGCATTTCCTTTGCAGTCATATTTCTTCAGCTAAGCAGGAGTTTGTGGATCTACGTTACACTCCCCAATACATATCTCACATCCAGCTCTATCCATTGCCTTGCCTTTGATCAGTTAGATTGTTAGACCAATGATAAGATAAAAATTAAAGAAGATTGTACTACATATACAGTAAGATCATGAATGATATAACCTTCTCGGCTTAAAGTCAACCTTTTTAAATGTGTTTCTCGGATGGAAAAATCGTGGTTCATAGAGACGTTAGCAAGGTGGTTATGTGCAAGGAACGTAAGTTTGATTGTTACAACCAAGGACTTGAACCTGGGTTTCACGACTGCAAATCTGAAACGTTTCCTATTGAAGAATAATGGATTTTAGAGTTAAAGGATATGTCTATTATATCAATGGACAAGTGTGTATAAAGCAGTAACTTGTATTTTCACTCAATACTTTAATGGAGATTTTAGAGTAGTAAATGATTAGCAACATTGCAGTGCTGTGAGACTAATATGTAACCAATGAAATATTAAAATTTTCAACCTTGCAGCTTTTTTGTAGAGAATGATACATCTTCTAATTTTTAACCTACAAAGGCCTTTATATGACTCAGGCCTTTAACCCTCATTGTTCACATGTGTATTTGAATTTTTGTATTTTTGGTGATGTGACTGTGTGTTATGTACCTGACAGGTGTCGATTTTTCACAATTCCATTATTCCATTATTTTGATGTGATTTTCTTCGTGCATTTGCCATATTGTATCTGGTGTCCTGTCTAAAGGGATACTTAAGTTGTTTTGACTGAAGCAAAAAAAGGAATTTTTGTATAATAGAACTGAATTGAAAATGGTATCTTCCTCCAGTACGACAACAATCTTATGACTGAAAGAGTCAAAAAAGTATAGCTTTCTCTGTTCCATTGAAATCGTCAAAAGTGGAAGTGGGGACTGAATTTGAATCTATATGTCACCTTTTTGTTGTTTACAGGAAGAATGAATCATCAGGAGCTTCTGAGCTGTAGTTTACTTGCACTTAATAATTACCAGAACGATTGCCAAGAAGAAACAGAGTATTTACAAGGCTTCTTAAGTCAGTACAATGTAGGTATCATTTGTCAAATAATGTTTAGTTTTATTATACAGTTTATATATTGCAAGGTTTAAATTTGATTTAACTCAGTGGTTTATGTGGTAGTAAAATTGATTTGCTCAGTTATATTAAATTGTTTTAGTCAGGTAAGTTCTGTATATTGCTACAAGAAGGATTTAAAGAATTATGGCATGAATGGCATATACACTAGCTTGAAAGGTAATTAGCCATTAGTAATACTTAAATCATTGTCAAATACTAAATCTTTTGAATATTATTGACTTGGTTGTTTATTCGAATGCATTTGACAGAATTAGTTAATTGATTAAGTAAGTAACTTAGTAAGTTAGTCTTAAATTGGCAAGAATAGTTCAAATCTAAACCAATCATGTTAGATGTGTACATGAGAAAACTGTTACTGTTTGAGTGGGTTGTTGTACAATTACCTTGTTTTTGACACCATACCATTAATGTTATTGAGCTAAGCCTATGACATGTAACAAATGCAGGATCAGTAGCTTTATTATGAGTTGAAAATGATTGGTGCATAAAGGGGATGAATGGTGAAATAATTTTGTTCTTAATACACTGTAACGGTTATTGCATCAGATAACATTATAGAAAGAACTAGAAGTACTCTGAGAGTGCAAAACTGGACCAAGCCAGTGTCATTTTTCAAACAACAGGGGGTTTCCCTGATAAAAGAGGAATACAAAATTCAGAGAGGATTGCTTCAGAACACACTTCATAACTATTCAACGACATTAATGTAAGAAGAAGAGAGAATTGTAACAACTACAACAACATATATTATCATAAATACAAGAAGTCAGTAGGCAATACCGATTAATGCTGTCTAAAAGCTATTGTTCTAAGAGCCGTCTTTAATCAATATAGTCTCAGTCAAGTGTACCTACAAGTTCTAAACACATTGCATGGAGGAGGTACTTGTTTTGTCATTATATATGTGAGCATCCTTTTTGTGGGACATGATTGATCGATGATCTAACATGAATGTCACCAGTAAGAACTTATTCGTGGCAAATAAATCATTTATTGTTGTTGTCATTGTGATGTAGACCAGGAGCAGGAGAAGGGGTGGACGATGTTGTGGGGTGTCCCATTGCATTTTGGACAGATGTGCAGGACTGTTGGGTCCAAACTGTTGAGGTTGGATTTTGTGAAGCTGCTATAGCTGGAGCGGAGTTGGGCCAGGATGTTCCTGGCCCTGACATTGAGCTGTTCTTTGCATGGGTGGATGTGTGTGGGAATATTGTTGAGCAGGAATTGGGGCCCTGTCTTTGTCGGGTTTGCTCTACGATTTGAGTGTGAATATTGTTTTTAGTATCTTTGAGATTTAGCCAGGAGTTGTTTTCCACTATCCTGGAGTATTTGGAGTAGAAGGTGGGCTGCATTGATCTTGGCATCAGCTGGGGAGTGGCACAGTTTTTGGTGGGGTGGTCTGGGTGCATTGCTGCTGCCAGGTCTTGGGAGGCAAGGAGCTCTGTGTACTCTTGCACATATTAATTTCCTTGTCAAGCTTTCCATTGAAGAATGCTGTCTTTGCCATTTTAGCATGTCAATGCTAAAATGGTTCTTATGGCTCTAAATCATGATTCAACTGATTCATCAAAGTCTACATCAAACTTTTGACTTCAGATGTTTACCTGTCTGTGCTTGAACTAGGTTGATAAATTGAAAAAAATTTGTCAACACCTCACTTTATGTTCTTAACATTATGACATGTACATAATGTGATTGATCATCAACAAGTTAATACAGGGAGCCAGTAGGTAATGCTGATTACGACTGTCTAAAGTCAATTGTTCTAACATTGCCCATGATGATTTCCTTGCTAATCACTTTTATGAAGATATCATTACCAAATACGATAACTCGGTTATTCTTTGTGAGGACTATGAAGGTCTCATTACCAGAATAGTGCTGCACAATCCAAGATTTCATTAAGATCATCCCCCCAAATTAATCATTTGTTTCTCATCCCAGGCCAGAAAATTCCTGAAAATATCATCAAGATCTATCCATATGTTTTCTGAGTTATTTTGCTAATGAACAGATAGGCAGACAAACAAACAGACAGGCAAACAGACTACAACAAAATCACAACCTCCTAGCTGACGTAACAAGATGGTGTATTTTTAAAACGTTTTCAAGGTTGATTCACCTGGTGCTTAAAGTTAAGGATAGATTACTTTTAATTGACTTTGTTTATGACACAGATAAGCATGTTATATTTGTGAACAATGTTTGGTCATTTTGCGCTTACAGTTTTAACAGAAGTTTTCTTGTGATAACATCTTAACAGTGTACATTGTTCTCAATAACAAAATGTTACAACCTTTTTAATGTGAAATTTAGAAACTCCTAGTAATGTGTACAAGACTGTGGTAGGGAACATCAAATTTTTGTCTGGGATTAGTAGGTTTTTGACTTTTACAAATCATCAACTCGGTGCATGTCTCTTAAAAGGATTGCCTTTACAGATTGATCATATCTATAGCTGCTTGTTAAATGATATTGTGATTTTTCTATTATGTGATATTTATACAGAGATTGGATGAAACTGACAAGAACTTTGTGGTAGAGGTTTTCAGTGGCTGCATTAAGCATGATCCAGCTCTGAAGGTAAATATTTTATGAACTGAAAGTTTGTATATTGAAACATCTTTATGTTTTAATTTGCATCTTGTTTTTGAAAATAAATTTGGTTTATATTTTAAAACTAGATTTGGTATGACCTGAAAAAGGTTGAATAATTTACAGAAAATATTTTGAAATTAAGATTTCGATGATACTTTAAGAATCTATTTGAACCAGTATGATGTTGCAACAAACTACGTATGAATGAGGAAGTCCCTTACTTATTCATTAACTGCCCTATTAATGCAATTATGAGTTTCAGTAAGTTAGGAAGAAAGGCAACCTTATCTTGACTGCCTGTGCATGCTTCTATGCAATGTTGAGGATAATGTTGAGAGCTGAGGATAATTTGTCAATGACTACTGGAAATACTTGACTGAAATTCTTCTTTTGCTGTAAGAACTGTTTCCTCTGACAAATTCTCTTCTTCAAACTGGCATTTTCTCTTTTGTGGTCTTGGAGGAGATGTTTTTTAACTGCAGAGTTAAGCCTTCCTCTTTCTTTATACAAGCCAAATTTATACTGCTGGGTTCTGACAAACACAAGGAAAGATTAGAAAAAAACTAGATCCCCAAGTTCAATGGCACTCCACTCTCATGAAAGGGAAAAGTTGTTTGAAATCTTGCTCAAGTTGTGTCCAACAATTCAAGTCATTGACTTCAGCTTAATTGAGTTACTTTGTAAGTCATCCTGCTTCATGATTAGTGTTGTGTCACTGTTTTTCACCAGTTCCTCCAATGCTACATTTTCATGATACAGCACTATGGTGGGCTTTCGATACTATGATACTATCTTTGTAGCTGTTTCTCCAATGGAACCGTTGATTACTTGTGGATCCTTACCCAAAGGTAAGCCATGCTGAATCCAGTAATTTTTCAGGTTTTTAGATATTTTCTGGCCACAGATGGAGATCATTAATGACAACATAATCAATAGCAGAAGGTCACTTAGTCAAAATAGTTTGGAATTAGTACAATGTCTGATTATCCCCCACATATAGCACTGCAGGCAGTCTCTCCCATTCCCCTGTAGTCTTATTGGTCAATGTAAGAATAGAACATTCAAATATGATCAAAGTATTCAGGGGCATAATGTGACTGTATTGATCATCACAAAAGAATAATTTGCTGCATTCCTCTGCTTCTTTTGGCAATTTGTGGCCCTTTTTGTTTTCTGGCAATTCAAAAAGTCCCTTTTCCTTCCTTATTTTCCTTGCTGATCTAGCCATGTAGCCGTGACTTCAAAGAATTCTTTTGTTTTGCCGACTGACCAAGATGATGGTACTAATGTTAGAATCTGTCTCTGTCTGAAATTTTGATTTTTGTTCCATGAGAAAGATCAGCTCATTTAAATCTTTTTTTTTCATCAGCAGCTCTCCCATGGATGGGTGTGAGATTTCCTCTGTAAAAAGTGAATCTGTTGTTACAGTTACTCTGGCCTTTTGGAAACTTTTCTTCTTTTCTTAAAGTTTTTCATTAATTTGTTGAAATTTACATTTTCCTTAAGATGTTTGTGAAGGAGATGCAACTGTATCACTTTAATATGGCTCGCATCTATTTCTTCCATTGATGTAGCTAGTGAATCCTTAACAACACTTTTCTCATCTTTAAATTCATCACTGTTTTCTTTTTCCATTACATCTACATATGACTCGTACAGACAGAGATTAGTGTATTGAATGTGGTATTTTGGACACAGCTTTTGCTCAGGTGCTATACTTATATTTTTGTCTTGATGTGCCTTGGCCATTGAATATGTGATTTCTCTCAAGGAGCATTTATTTCCTTCTTTCCCATGAAGGTTGAAAGGATCACACCATTTTTTCTGGCAAAATGAATACTTATGAAGGAAAGCCTGCTCATGATGCAAGCACGGGGTCTTAATTTGACTTTGGTTTGCATTTTCCCTCCAAACAGGTCAATGTCCTTTATGCCAAGCTTTGTTGTATATGTTAACAACTTGACCTCAAGTGACTGATTAAGATGTTTTCAGAGGTATTCTACAGTCATTAAGTACTCTAAACTAATTTTAGATCAAATCAAGGCAAGCTAACTTAATAGCCACAAATGAAAACTGATTTCCACACAAAAGAATTCATGCCTTTTTTCCACTGATAGTGAATTAGCACATAATTAAAGAATTGTATTAATTCTAAACACCTGTGTTAGATGTAGAAATAGTTACTTCAAAAATTTCTCGTGGTGTCATCCTTGTCTTGCTATTGTCATTTTACAGGGAATTTTACAGATTGATTGATTTCTCTACAACATCACAAAGGAAACGTTATTTCCTGTTATGTCCTAACTGGCTATTTAACATTATCCCTAAAGCAAATTTTGAACTATTGGGAATTTTATAGACAATGTAAAATTAAAAAGCATGAATCATTTATTTGGGATGGTGGGAGTCAAAATTGACTTTTCCTGGCTGATTTGGCAATGACCACTTCCCCTTACATGTTGGTGGCTGCTTAGTTGACCACTGCTGTAAATAGTTTATTTCTCTTAGTATATAGGTCTGTGCTTACATAACATGTTGTCTTCCCAAGGTATTTTGTTTCTGCATTTACTGCAGAGGTTCTACACATGATCATAATGTCCCTTGTGGTTTCTTGTGCCGAAAGTTGCTGTCTGTGACTCTATTCACTGGATTATTGGATGTGAACCATTCTCAAATCCAATGCAATTCAATCCAAAGCATTGACATTAATCTTGGATCATTACTTGCTACAACCACTTAAGAGCTTTGGTCTGACTTTAGGTAATGACATGGTCTATTTGTCTATGTGTAGTTTACTAATAATACATGTAGGTTCCATTAAAAATCTAGCACACTCTTCTTAGATTAAGTTGAAGTGTTTTAGTCTATGAATTTACATATTTTTTCTATGTGCCTAATGGCTCAGTCTATTGATTCTGAACACTTGATCATCACTTTTGGGTCAGATATCATTTTTAATAGCAGCAGTAGATTTGAATTACAAATAACACTTATTAGCTAGTAAGATCAATGTAATTCTTTTTAACGCAAGCGTCACTCTTTGGCAAAGCATTCATGCATCATTCTTTTTCTTTGACTTAGTGTTAACATTATGCAATATTTAAGATTGGTTAATGGTAAACAAGTAAGAGGAAAAATGTATAGATATCAAATGATCTCAAATGAAGTTTGTATAAGTAGAGCTGTTGCCTCAATTGTAGTGATAACGATGTGTTATAATGACAATAATGAGAATCGTTGGTTTGTTCTACTGCAAATTATGTTCTGAATCATTGTCATCATCAAGTCACTTCTCTGTTTGCACAGAGGTTTTGTACCAGCTTGCTCAAAACATTCTTGTCCCTGGTCATCTTGCCCAAGTCAGACAATGAAAGACTGCTCCACTCCTTGATGCCATCTAGCCAAGTCTCTACAAGTCTGCCTCTACCACTTTTCTGTAGTCCTTTCTTCCACTTTACCCAACAGTGCCTCTCTGTGTATACCATCGTTCCTCATCTTGTGTCCACAGTAACTTAACTTCCTCTTCTTGATTATGTTGAGCACGTTTCTTGCATGCCTAACCATCTCCAGCAACTTGTTCTTTCTCGTTCATCAAATTCTTACCATTCTTCTGTGACACCACAATTCTAAGCTGTTCAGTCTTCTGCATGCTGCATTGCTGTGCATCAACATTTCTGCTCCATAAAGTAAAACAGACCATGAATAGCAGTTGAGTATCCTTTTCCTTGTTTCTAGATTAATGTTTGCATTTGTGATAAATGTCTTGATATTTTAAAATTGAATTTTTGCCATTGCAGTTCTAATTCAGTTGCTGCGTAATTATTATTATTATACAGGACATGTAAAAACCTTGTCACGGTAACACATTCTTAAAGTTTCAATAATGAGACTTTGTTTATCTTTATTGTATAGATTGTTGTTGATATATTTTATAAGACGGATGGAAGAAATTGTAGAAATGTTGATAGGAATTTATACAAAGGTGAGAATACTTTACAATTTAGCAATTTTTTGACAGTTTTGATTATTGCTCTATGTTTTAACTTTTTCTTTTTCTACGAAAATGCATTGACTTTCAATTACCTCTGTCAAGGAGGTTACTTTTTTAGTTGCATTGGTTTGTTTGTCTGTTTGTCTGTTTGTTGACAACATGACTAAAAAAGTTATGAATGGATTTTAATGAAATTTTCAGTATAGGTCACAAATGGGCTAATTTAGAACTGATTAAATTTAGGGGTGATCTGGATCAAATCCTGGATTCTGGATCACTTTGTAAATAAAGTGCCTTCATAGTGCTAGCAAGGAAGCCTTCGCGTAGATGATTCCATAAAGAAGTCAACAAGTTGGTTTTCTGTTAAGAACAGAAATTAAGGTATGAGTATGACCACTGTGGGTTCAAACCCAGGTCTCACGAGTGCAAATCTGACACTTTCCTGCTGAGCTAAACAGCTCAATAGGAAAGGTCAGAAGACTATTAATCACTCAACTCTAATTGTCTGCCCCTGTTATTAGGTGTCTGTCTATTTGTGTATTCTTTGTACAAGGGGCATATGTTTTGTGCCTACAAGGCGTCCATTTATCACCGTTTGCATTAATTCCACATAGGGATAACCCAATTACTATAATGATAGCTTCGTAAACTAGCAAAGAAATCATCACAGGGAAAACCCATGTTGTTTGAATATTTATACTCGCTTGTCAGAGTTTTGTACTCTTCGTGTGCTTCTAGATGTATTATAAGATCATGGTGGCGCAGTTAAGGTATGTTCTTTATAATTTGTGGCTCAGTCGCATTCACATTAGGTTATGAAAATCCATAATCTATGAGCACATCATTGCTATAGATACTTCTTAAAACTACCTTGCAATTGACTGGCCGAGATTAATATGTTAAAAAAACATTGACATCATATGTTGATGTCAAAGTTATGTACAGTGCCTATTTAATGCAATGGACTGATACTACCTTCCACACTTGAAAAATACATTGTTAAATTCCATTTTGAATCTGAAAATTGTGAGTACTTGTGCTCATCCTCAATTCCACAGATTCATTCCAGGAGTGTCAGATGCTTATTTTGTGACAACGGGGCTGGTACCATGTATGGCTTGCTGTAACCTTTCTGGATATCAGTCAAGATACCCAATGTAACCTATCAGCTAAAAATGCTTAATGGAAACGTATCAAGTGACTTCGTGTCATTATTTTTCATTATTTTATGTTGTCTAGGCACACCCAGCTGAATTGGTATTCAACTGCCTCAGCCAGCGACCTGTTTGCCTCTTGTATGTTTAGCCACCAAATGTTCAGATCTAAGTGTGTTCTACATTTCTTGAATTGGGGTCTCAGGTATTGCTGGCTTGCTTACTTAGAAATGAAGGCATAAGAAACCGAAGTTACTTTGCCACTTGTGTGAAACGATTTTATAGCTAATTTCTAATCAGCTATTACATCAAATTTTATCTCTTCAGTTCTAGTGTACCTGATGTTATTTCGGCTAGATGAATTGGGAATGAGTCATTTTAGGAAGTTTGTGGCTTCACAGGATACAAACAAAATGCATAAGGTTGCCTGTCATCCTTTGCTCTGACCTTAATTTTAAATTATGTGGTCAAATAATTTGCTACTTATGAATGCAGTTAACTGCAGATGTTAGGATTTGTTTGGGATCCCAATTCCAGCTGGGATTGCTCTATTTCAATTCAGTCATGACAAACAGGCGCACGGATTGAAAACAGCCAAAGTGATGATTTTACTAATATCAGCTATAAATAAAAGAAAATAATGTCATGTGATGTGATAAGTAAAATCTATGTTAAGGTGAAATCTGTTGTGATGTAGATATGAGCAAAATAAGTACTATGAACTTACACAATACAATTATACCATGTGACGATAGAGTGCTTGCGATTTCTCATTGTAGCTTTGTACAGCATTCCGTTGTATCACACGAATTTCTGTTGTTTATGAGTTTGCATTACTGCTGATACGTAGTTGGAAGGAGTGATAGAAGAAGTTGAAGATGATGAGGTCAAAGTGATTTTCTAATGCTCTGGGATACTTAATTACGTTCAAATAGTAAGCAACTAAATGCTGTATAACGTTTCTGGTACATTATGTATGCCATATGTGTTATGGTCAGATGAAAATATTTACTTCATGGAGGTCGTTCATCATGCAAAAGACCCGCTATATGTACAGTGTTACTCCCATCCATATTGAACTCTGATCCTGAGTCAATGCTAGGTTAAGTGTCAACAAGACATAGATTTGTCTTTCAATCTTGCATTGCTGAATACATGATTTGTCTTGTCTACCATTACTGTATAGTCTATTAGATGTGAATCCTTATCTAAAGCTGAAATTCAGTGCAGTGCATTAGCTTGTCATACAATTTTTTTAAATATTATTGACAAATTTTTCTTTATTATTATCTGTTTATTTATTTAGTTTTAAGTAATTTTTATTTTGCAGTTCTTGTCCTATTTTGTGGATGAAACAAATGTGAAGACAAACTTGTTTATTGAGGTAGGACAGGATTTTGTGAAGAGCAGATATTTTCATGATTACTTGAGAAACAAAAAGAACAAATTTAGTCACCACCACTAGCTTCATGGTGATTCTAGTGATCTTGAGATTTCTCTGAATATATATAATTATTTGTTTCACTTGTCTCTGTATTAGCTTGTGAAGGAACTGTAACACAATCAAACTATTTTAGAGAAAGCTAGACTTTAAGGTCGATCAGTGCTGCTTAAAGCGTGCTTTTTGAATTAACTCAGTTCTGTAATCAAATGCTATTAATTTTTTCTTAAAGTTCTCATTTGCTGTTTTGCAAGACCAGATGATATTGTTTGTGAATAAAGTACATGTGTGTGTTGTGGTTCACACTTTGGGTAACAAAATCCATTTGCCAAGGTCATGTTTAGTGTGTAGGACAGATTGCTTGATGCTTGTTTTCTCTGATTCAATTCAATTGGGCATACACAGTAAACAAAAAGGGAGACTGCTGATACTAGTGATAAAAAAGTTGCGCTTCCTTGTAACCAGGTTATTTATACAACTACGAGCCAAAGGTAATAATTATTGTTTTGCAGTAATAATGCATGAAAAACATATGACGTAAATTTTATAATATATTGCCTATCCTGCTAATAATGCCCTCTGTATTCTCTAATCGCAGTGTGTCATATTTTGCTTCTTAATAAATTGTGAACCACTAATTATTTGTTTTTTCATTTCGATACATTTATTTTCAGTGGTGCAAACTTTATGAACACAGCTATGTACAAATTAACTTGCTTTCACCGCTCCTGAGGTTAGTAACATGTTTCTATTTGCCTTTACCAAGTCTTTTAGATTAAATATGACACATTTCTACTTGTTGGCTTTATTGCAATAGCTTGTTGAAAAAGACCTTTTCGGTGTTATGTCACACGGTCCCTTGTCAATGGCAACCATTTGACGAAGGGGCAAACAATGAAGTCCATAAACAGCGTCTCCTAAGAGCGTGGTCTGGTTTTGGTATTATTTTAACGTTTTTTAGGTCTTGTACCTTGTAGAATGTCGTCTAAAGACATGAATAAGTTGAGGGAAGCAAAGTGAAAATATTTTGAGTCCCTCCGTCTCATAAAATTGCTGCCTTTTAAAATATACTAGCTATTTCTGGCGGTAAAGCGATGTCTGTGTACAGAGCACAAGAAACAAAACCTTGATAGAGTTTAATCTGTGATGTAAAGTTACTAACATGCTGCTCTAGACACTTGATCTTGGCTGTAATGTACTCTTTTCCTTGCCTCAAGCAGTCGATCTCCATGACTGTCTACTTCAGCTTGAGAGTCAGTGGTACTGTAGTCTACAGCAATGATGAATCTTCCTTGCCAGAAGCGTCTGATGTGTGAACAGCTGCTTGTAACCACAGTCATCACGTTTTGTTGTATAGATTTGTTTCACGAAGTAATTTTTTTCGGCCATCTATCTTCTTCAGGTACTCTTAAAATTCTCAGTGGCCTTGTCGATAATTTTTACTGACTCTGTATCCATAACCATACCAGATAACGAAGACAAAGGAACTTTATACATAAGTTTTAAAGCTTTCTCCATCGATCCATGATTGCTGCGTCCATCAGCGATGTAGCTTTTTGGTATTTTCAAAGCAGAATAACAAAAAAACTAACTAGAAACTAACCTTCCTACGCACCACAACTAAAGGTTGTAATGCCGAGATCGGCTTTGTTTGCCCCTTCAACGTGTTGCTATGCCCGGTTGTTAAGGAGAACCGAAAAGGTCTATACAATTTCTAATAGTAGAATACAAGTTTTTCCTCGGAGAGAAATACATTTTTGATTGCATTAAGTTTTTCATAGCATTTCATAGTAGTAGATGTTCTTATTGCAAAGACGATGAGTCCCGAGTTTCGTGTTCTGGTCGTGTCTCTTCATCCCAGTGTTGCCAAAACGATAGGAAGGGTCTACTAGTGTCCCTTCTTTTCAACTGAGTTTTGCATGTTCTCGACCC
The DNA here is from genome assembly GCA_024741275.1 of Chironex yamaguchii. Classification (NCBI taxonomy): domain Eukaryota; kingdom Metazoa; phylum Cnidaria; class Cubozoa; order Chirodropida; family Chirodropidae; genus Chironex; species Chironex yamaguchii. Next base: position 15,106 of record JANTCA010020215.1, read on the forward strand.
CAATTGACGGTCGCTGGTGGTGGAGTCCATCTTCGCAGATCCGCGATTTTCACTGGATCTGTCGACAAAAGGATCCCAACATTCTTTTTCCTGGCGTGTCGTTTTGCTGGCTTTAAGCCGGATAGGGCCATTATCCCGTTGTCTCCACGAGAAGCCAGAACTACAGTAAGGACGGACCCAGAATCGTCGTAAGTAGATTGAACAATTGCTGCCGCTTAGAAATCTCCTCCTGGGTAGTAAACTGACACTGGTAAATGTTAGACATACATTGTAACTCTTCAGACCACGTCAACAAGTTCCTTGGTTAGAGCTGCTTTAAAGATTAGCATTAGGATTATGTTAGTATTAGCATTAGGGCCTTGTTACTGGTAACGGTGGGTAGGGTTAGGAACACCTTTTACCGGGTTAGAGCTAGCGTAAGGTACAGCGTTTAGATCAGATTAACTATTCTAAACGTCCGCAGCCAAGTTTGTTTCTTAGCTCAAGAGCGTTCATTTAGTATATAATAGATGTCTCTTTACCACAGTATTAGACCCCCTGATCTACATGTTTACCTTGTCTTTGACACTACATGGCAAATGACACTTGTGGCTCCTTTCTTGTACAAAGATAAGTCCTAATATCAACAGTTATTAGCTTTGAAACCTCGTCTATCATTTGCCATGTTGGCAGAGTTAGTTTTCAATCACTGTCAATGACTATGATTGGTCGATTTAAATATATTTCCTGTTGTCGAATGTAGTTTGTTTCTTCTAGGAAAATATGCTCTTCAATCCTATTCTCTTCAAAGTTGTGGCCCATTTATTACTTGATTATATTTCTGTCTTGACGACGATGATTTACCGCAAAATTGTGCAGTAGTGCTTTAGCCTATGATAATGGCATGTGTTAGTGTTTCAAAATAAAGCTTAAGTGATTTGTCGACGAGCACGGTGATCGTCCCATGTCATGTGAGAAAATTAACTTTATTTAAGGTGATTTAATATCGGAAATTCTTGCGCATTAAGATTGTATATTTGTGCTTCACCATTACAGGTGCTTAGTAATAATGAATTAATATTTTTGTGCTATTGGAGTTTTTTAAGACCACACCCCAAAATTGACGTTGTTTAGTGTATGAATCATATCAGCAATGACGTCTAATCTAGATTCAAACTTATTTAATTAACACATCCTCATATGTATCTATCCCCTTGCAGAGTAGCCTCGTACTCACAGTTGTTAATAAAAGCTCAAGCCTTCATCTTTATACAAATAGCCAGTCTTTTTGCCTTGTGTCGGTTAATTTTAAATTCAATTCTCAGCACAAGCAAGAGACTTGTCCATCTGTTTCTTGTATGTCTACAACCACCTGGCTACTTTGATCAATAGCGAAAATCGAGACCATTTTTAATTTTATTTTCCCTGCTGTACGCATTAAAATAGGATTAATCAGACTTTCTATTTATTTATTGATCGTTTTATTTAACGCCAGTGTAATCCCTTGGGACTTATCGTATATAAACTGAAAGATAACGAATAAATTTAATAATGCATCAACTGATATCCCAAAGCTTGTTTTAATCAAAATGGTGGTGTTGTAATAGCTTATTTTAGTAAATGATTTGAAGAGATGAGGGAAGAGATGAGTGCCTTTTCCTTTATAATTTGCGTCTTAGTATGCACAAATCTATTGTATTGTAAGATTCTGTGGTCTTTAATCAAAGATAGGAACTGCGTTAAAATTCGTGACGTAGATAATTATGTCTGTGGAAGTTGCATAATTTATTACTATGCAAACCATAATCGCATAAGTTACCTCTTGAACATCCAAGACAAAGATTGATAGTGATATTAACCAGGCGCAAGTACTGAACCGATTCACAACACTGAAATACGGAGAGGTTTAAATATAGCAAGTCAAATATGAAATTTGTAAGGTAGCCACAGGGTGGAAAAGGAAGTGATCCATGCGCGCATTTTACACTTACTTACACAGAATTACATGGCTTGAGACTTTTTTATCTCTGTCACGCGAGACCCTGGAACTAGGACCTCTAGGTCGAAAATTCGTGGATGGATGTTTTTGTTATAGAGTTTATGTAAGCCAACCCCTTAGTCAAACAGAGATGAAATTGTCCAACTGGATAACGTGTTTACTGAACTAGTAGCTTCTGACTGCGTATTGGTTGTTTTCGTATTAAATATCCCCGTAAGACATGATTGAAAAATTCTCAGTTATGAAATCGTCCGGTATTGTTAAAAGTCGCTTTGACACACATGGCCTTTATGACAACAGCTTGTATATAATATAAATTTTAGTAGCTGTAAACGTCCTTTGGAATTGCTTATATTTAACCCGACAAGTTAGTTTTTCCATTAAGGTACGTTTTATATTATAGCATGGGTTAGTCTGGACAATTTATTGCTCTCGGAAACTTCCTTCTGGGTAATGAATTTGTTATTTGCAAATAATAAACTGACGTGGTAATGCTAGAGACCTTGTATTAGAGTAAATTTTACACCCACTGGTTTGCAGCTAGTATGGCATTATCGTGCATCAGTGGCATCTGAAATTGGTAATGCGCTTCTGCTTTATTACACCCCACTAAGAAAGTTGTGCGATCATCGGAGTTTGTTTATTGGTTTGTTTGTTAGTTAGTTGGTTGTCAAAATATCTGAAAAACTTCTGAATGTATTGTGTTTAACTTTTAGGGGTAGGTTGGTAGCCTGAGTGGCTCCAGCTGATAAAGTTTTGAAAATGACGCGAATTCGAACGCTGGATAGTCGATTACTTTTTGTAGAATATATCTCTTATAGTGCTAGTGAGGACATCTTCGTGTGGGATACTCTGTTACCATATTTGGTAATGATAGCTTCATGAACTAGCAAGGAAGCCATCATAAGAAAAACTACTGTTTGCATAATCATAGTCACTTGAGGGACGTTTGCGCTCTAGGAACACTTCTAGTTCATAATACAAACAAACTGTTTTCATCCCCCGCTGCTCCCCAGTAATACTCTTGGTTTCTCGTAGAAGCAATACACATATGGTTTGAATGGTACCACTGTTTAGAGGAATCACTGTAGTTCAACCATAAAATGATGTCACTTTACTCTGGCGTAGAAGGCGCGTGCTCAGTGTTGATTTTGGTGTCATTGTGCCTCAGTTATAATATTTCGTCTTCCTTGGTATTGTTAGCCGTCATTTGCCTCTAGTTTGTAGGCCTACACGTGGCATGTCTCTCTATCTAAAACCTTTAGAAATTTCTCATTCATTCGTCTTACTAGTGAAAGCAAACAAGTTAGAATATTATCGACCAAAACGTTTCTTGGGGCGGAAGTATTCTTCACTGTTTCACCAGTTCGTACGTTTGCTAACAAAGTTTTAGATATATCCAAAGCGCCTTTTGCAACACTTGTGGTTGGTTTCTTTAATCAAGTTAAAGCTTGAGTTGTTGAATAATTTTCCCGTCCCTAAGTTTGGTCTAGCGACATCTTTTAAGGTTCGGTGATTGTAACTGCGTTTATTTTTTGCACCTCCTAAAAACTACTTCTCTGAGCACCTTGCATTTCTTTGAATCGCGACATAGCTCATTTCTATCAATATTTGAACTCACTTATTCGCTTTATTCCATCCAATGTAGATGGTTGCCGGAATTGACAGAACTGTGCTCAAGATTATCAGACAAAGTCAATAATAAAACCAAACCAAGATCAGTTAAGGCTGCAACGGGTACGTTTGATAACATCATGATGGTGATATGCTTTTGTAACCTTTCTTGTCTGATGTGCAAGTAAAGTGAAAGGATTGCAGAAATGGGTTTTCTACTTGTAGATAAGAGGCTGTCGTCAAATACAGATAATATATTGTTGGACATAAATTAACTGTTGTGAGAGACAAGATTTAATTCATGATGGTAATGGTGCTTGAGAGCATTTCAGTGGAGTATTGCAGCTTCATTGTTTTGCTTTTGATCTTCACCTTTTCAAATTTCCATGGCTTTCATTTTGGGTTTGCTAATAACGAGAATAGATAAAATTGATTTGACAGCTAGTTGTGGCATAGATCTCTCTTCTTATCTCTTGGAAGAGACAAGAAAAGCTAAGTGGAGATGGGCAGGATATGTATTGAGACGGAGAGATGGACAATGGTCAGAGAGAGTCGCCAACTGGTATCCGAGAGACAGAAAGAGAAGGCGAGGACGACAGTTCACAATTTGTGCCAAAATGGTTTGTAACAAATGATCACAACAAGAAAATTACCAACATAGAAGCTCAGGATCATTCCATTACTTATCACATCGACAAAAATAAAAATAAGAAGATCTTTATTTTACAGCCAATCATTTTACGTAAGAATAATCATGATTATCTATCTTTAGACGTTTCAACATAAACTGGCGCTTTCCTTTGCTATCACTCTGATCGAACTCATACTCAAATTAATAAAGTGGACATTATTATTTCCTGCAAGATCTTCATAAAGGGCTTTGAGGAAATTTTATTTCACAATGCTAAAATTCATTCTGTCTTGCTAATAAATTAAAGCACTAAATGCCCTTCTCAGGTTGAAATGCATTATATTTTCTCTTGTAGAGGTGAAATCTTTTAACTTAACACAGCCGCGACCAAGGAGTATTCCAGTACCTGAAAGGGTAATTTTTTGCTTACATATCAAGAACATATCTACACACATCTGTTTTCGCACGTGGTACTCGCGTGATATTACCTTCGTAATTAGTAATAAATGTGTTTACGCAAAGCAATTAGTACTGGCACAAAATCTGCAAACGGTTATTGAGGTGCGTTAGATGCAATTTGTGCCACTGATCCCTTTGCGACAGTACGACACCCGGGCAAGTGCACATTTCACGGCACTTGCCCGGGTGGGAAAGATAGCGTTGTTTAGGTTACAGGAGCCACGTTTTGGCTGCCAGCTGGCTTGAAGTAAAGGCAAGGGTTAGTCAGTTGGCACTAGCATAAGCTGCAGGGGAGTGTTGTTGGCTCTTTAAGAGATCGTCCACTTCTTAACAATTGCTCCTCACGAGGCCGAGGCCTAGTGAGTGCGGGGTTTTTTGGGAGGGGAGGGGGCATAATCTGTGACCACTCGACCATGGAACAGTTATGAGTGGATTACATGTTACCAGATAAAGTAAGAGACCAAGAGACCATGTCAACGTTGAGACTGAACATTCAGGCACACGTAAAAAGCAGTAAAAAATTTAATGAGAAAGATTCTGCTTTTTTTATTCCGTCAAAAGGTGGGCGTTGTCTTATTATACAACAAGAAAACACTATTCTTTAATATAAAACGACAGCACATCCCATTGCTCACATGATATGCAAAGCAGTAGTGTGCAAGAGCAATAAATATAATGAGTCTCCCGGATTGCTTGTGGCATTTATGAAGTACTGTAATACCTGAACTACCTTTGGGATTACACTTGTTCGGTGTTACGCATTGTCATAAGATTGCTTGTCGGCATGTTACGCTTAAGTGGGAAATGCAGCTGTATGGTAATCCAGCGATAGTGACATATATGGATGATCGTACGTATATGCCTCATAAATGAACTATTGCTTGATTGCTGAATTATGGAGTGATTAATTAGCATGATTTTGTAGACCCTTGACTTTAAAGAGGTTGAGGAGGCTGTACGATCCCTAAATAATGGAAAAGCTGATGGTTTTGACAATATACCAGCAGAGTTACTGAAAAATGGCGGGGAGTATACTATTGAAGTATTACACAAGATTTGTAATATGGTGTGGAGTAGCGGTGAGAGGCCAAAACAATGGACACAATCACTGATTATCCCGATTGCAAAGAAAGGAGATCTAAAGAAATGCACAAACTACCGGACGATTAGCCTTATAAGTCACCCAAGTAAGGTTCTTTTGAAAGTAATTAGTAACCGTATGAAGATGAAAGCTGAAGCCATTTTAGCAGAGGAGCAAGCTGGTTTCAGGAGTGGACGGAGCACTGTCGAGCAAATTGCTATTATGTGAGAATTCTGGGAGAGAAATACTGCAGCCACCAAATGGAACTTCATCACAATTTCATCGATTTCAAGAAGGCATTCGATAGGGTATGGAGGGAAGCGTTATGGTTGGTAATGAGAAAGCACAATTTGGGACCAGGATTGGTGAGAGTGATAGAATCACTTTACAACAACAACAGCAATGTAGTGATGAGGAACAATAGCAATCTTGAGTGGTTCTAGACTACAGTCGGTGTGCGACAAGGCTGTATCTTGTCCCCTTGCCTGTTTAACACTTCTTGGAACGAGTCATGGCAGAGACATTAGAGAATTTCTCAGGAACGGTCAAAGTCGCAGGTAGGGAGATAACTAACCTCAGATTTGCAGATGACAATGATCTCATCGCAGGATCCAAAGAAGAGCTTGCACGTCTCACTACACAGCTAGATACAGTTGCTAGGAAGTATGGCAAGGAGATCAGTGCCGAAAAAAGTAAAACTTTGGTCAAATCGAGAACAAATGTCGAAGACACCCCTGACGTTCAAATCAAAGTTGGCGATGTGGAATTAGAGCAAGTGCAAACTTTCCAATACCTTGGCTCCACGTTGAATGCAGAAATCACTTCAGAACAAGAGATCAAGAAAGGACTGGCAATTGCTACCAACCAACTCACTAAACTGAGCAGAATCTGGAGCTCGAGTGGAATACCCATCACAGTGAAGATCAGACTGATGAGATCTCTGATAACATCGATTGCTTTGTATGGATGCGAATCGTGGACCCACAGCAAGGCGCTGGAAAAACAAATATCTGCTTTCGAGCTCCGCTGCTTTAGAAGACTGCTTGGGATCACGTGGAAACAGAAAATCACTAATATTGAAGTCAAAAGGAGGATCACTAATGAAATCGGTGCATATGAGCCTTTGCTAGAGACAGCAAGGAGAAGAAAGCTGCAATGGTTCGGTCATGTCACTAGAAAGATGGGGACTCTTGCTTTCGACATCATGCACGGTAGTGTGGAAGGTAGTAGAGGAAGAGGTCGACCAAAGAGAACGTGGCTGACAGACATTGGTGAATGGACGGGGAAGAGTGTTGTAACATGTATTCGAGAAACGAAGAACCGTGATCGGTGGCAAAAAATTGTGAACTCGTCAAAGTGCCCCAACGGTCACCAGGCCACGGGAGTGACATGACGTGACTTTAAAGAAATAAGTATATGCATGTCTAGTTTATTGAATGGCAGCACATCTGGCACTTACCAAACCTGAAGCTTGTGCTTGAAGCAATTATTGAATACGTTCTTCACATTGCTTGGATTCGACATTGTTACAACAGATATGGTTCATTAGTCTCTGACACGATAAATTCTTGATGTTGCCTGAACAGCCTATAGTCCATTCATCGCTTTTTGAGTATTATTGCACAAACGATGATCATTTATTATAAATGATTAAAGATCTCGTGATATGACAGAAATAATCAAGTAAAAGTCATTGCGAAGTGTATTGTGTGCCCTTGAACGTCCTAGAGCTAAATGACAGACTCAGGATGTTTTGTACTTAGATTGGTTGCTACCAACCCTCCTGTCTAGTTTTCTTTTCCACTTTCCTGTGTCCTGTGTACCCTTCCATGACCCCTCTTTCCTATCCATAGTTTCCTGTCTTCCTTTTCTTTGCCTACGTTTTAAAATCCGTCTTCCGCAGGTATGGTAATGATCCCCGTGAGCGTTGACTCTTTCCTGGTTACCTTTTGGTTACTTCGATTGAGTCAGTCGATTATAATGTCTATCGTCCTGCATTCTTCGCTCTTCTGTCTCGTTGTGTCTATCTCTGTGATTTTCTTAGGTTGAAATAATCAAGTAAGTTTTGATTATCACATTGCCACTCCCATGTCTATTTTGGGATTTGACAGTGCTTATATTTTGTATTGAAATATTGTGTTTTCAACAGATACCAAAGTTACAGAAGCATAGGACGGTACGTATAATTACAAATAATCATTTTTACTTTTAGTCCTTTTCTTTTCGGTAGAAGGTGCTTCAGTCAACTAGAAACAAAACAAACAACATAAGACTGCTGTAAGGACACATCATATTCTTACTCGTAAACACACGAATTTTCTGATTAACTTGTGGTTTTACGGGGGCTTGCTTGGGCGTAGACAGGGTGATTATTTGAATTTTCTTCGTGTCTCAGAGGTGTAGATTACTAACTTATGGAGACTGGTCACAATTTTGTAAGCTTTGTATTAAAATCTTTAACACTGAATGTTAACCGTATTATCTCGATTGGATGCCTCGTCGATTATTAAAATTGTATAGGTGCAGCTCTTAGTTGAAAGCGGTGGTCATTTTAGGGTGGCATTAAAATGCAATTTCCTTGTTCGTGTTGGAGGACGGTATTATCTTAGACTCCGTTTACACTGGTACAGATCCAAAAGAGGATACTGATCAATTTTGATCCGTAACGATTTTTGGTCGCCTTTACACTAGATTGGATCCAAATCAGTGCGCGTTTACACTGAGAACTGTGTCCTGGAACGTGTCCACCCAATTTTCTCGTTTGGCAGCTAGGTAACTCCAAACTTATCATTTTAAATTGGCCTCGAGACGAAAAATTTCATTGTCTCGTATAAGATCCGTTCCTGTATGGATCCGCACGAGTCGTTTACACTTGACCTTATATTCAGCGGATTTCAACGCATGCACCTTAGAGAGCGGTTCTAGTCTGATACAGCGGATTCGTATTAGTATGGATCCAGTAGTTTAAACAATGTCGCAAATTTTCAAGGCGATTATCCAGATTATCATTTTGGTATAGGTCCATTTGGATGCGTGCTAGTGTAAACAAGGTCTTAAACATCGAAGTCTATTACCTCGAAAGGATTTGTATCATGTGCACATTATTAATATTTACTGTATGAATTATGTAAGTGGAAATTATTTTGTCATAACAGATCTATATAGCTTGTCATAAGTGAGTGCTGCATTTTAATTGGCGTACTCATTGTTAGTATTTCTACCATTGAACTGGAGTGCTTATTGGTAAACGGCGTCAAACCAAACAAATATGTAAATGATGTTCTCCAATACCTATTTAGAAGTTAGTGGATGTTTCTGACATAATGTAACATACTTTCCATGATTGTATTTTTTTGTATTGGCCACTTGCAGAAGGACATCACGATTTATTTACAGTTTATAAGCCATATTTTCTCAAAGGAAAGCCGAAGAGACGAACTTTCTTGACATCGGGATAACTTATTGGTCTCGTGCTTTGGCTTCATAACTGTAGATAATTATATCGTTCGACACTACTATGATATATACATAATACCTGAATTTTGACGTAGTCACTGTGTAAAGAGGAAGTTAACTTTCCAATGTTCATCTTACAGTGACTTGAGAATAAATGAAGAATTGACTAATACATTTAAACTTAAAAATGGCAACTGGAGTAGTTTCTGGTTAGACCGGTCAACAGTTTTATATTTTATGTGCTGTTCCATTTTCTAACACTACTTTTATGCAGTTGTGCTGAGACAATTATTCTGAAAATGATTTGCCCCGATGTCTTCTGATGTATATTAAGCATTGTTTCTTTGACCACTAATAGCCACCGGAAACCATGTACAAGACACCAGTTGAAATGGAAAAGTTGGAAAAAATCAAGGAAAAGAACCGAAAAGCTGCTGAGGTAATTTATTCGTATTTAACCAGCCGATTTATATGTTATTTGCTTCGAATGTTTTTTGTTAAAACCTGATTTCACCAATCCGAATGAGTTTCATATGTATAGTAAAATTCTTCTCTGGCTGTTGTTGCTGGATAATATGAATACATTTATTTTACTTAGCTCGCTCCCGCAGTGTCACTGGGCCCCAGCATAGCTGATAGTTGCAATATTGCAATTCTTTTCATTCTATACAGTGCACCCTTACAACGTTGGTCTATCTTTCGTGCTTGGTTAAAAAACATACTGCTCAACTATGGTTTGAGATAAAATTACTATTGTACTGTCGGACTTTTAGGTCCTTTCGGTTGAAATATACTTACAACCTGTTGCGAGGTGATGTAGAACGATATTTCAAATGACACTTTTCCACAATCTATCAGGACTCATATTTGTGCTTTTATGTGGTGGGATGTCACTTAGAAGCTCAAGGCAAATCTAAGCAAGGATTCCATGAGAAGCCTATGGCCGACCATCTTCTTAATACTATGCCTATATCGACACCCCTTCGTTTCATGATCAGCTTTACATATGATTTTCTTGAGTCTCTGCGCAAACTGAAGAAGTGGGTTTGTATTAAATCTGACAAGTACTTTGTTCTTTAGTAGCATACTCGTTATCGAGCGTAGCTGATTCCCATGCCAGGGTTGGGGAATTTACTAGGAAGTGAGCTCTTTATGAGAGTGGGCTCCCGTTACCTTCTCTCACCAATGATATTTTGTTTTGTTGCAAGATCGTCGTCTTATCCTCTATACCACGGAGGCTCTCTAACAGGTACTACTGGGATAATATCGGCTTCCTAAATCATACTCTCCCTGGTTGCAAGATTTTTTAATATCGTTATACCTGGCGATACAATGACGTCTTATTACCAATTGTCCATAGTGTGAAAGAAGATATCTCTAAACTCAGCTGCAGTTGTCTGTAGCCTGCCAACGCTGCTGCCGTGAGGTTTATTTAGGGAGCCTCGTGTGAGAGACCGAAGTCAACTAACGACAAGACATGCATATAAAGTATTCTGGAGACACGTTATGATTGGCTTTGTAAAGTAGGTCTCAACGAGCGCTTTGCACTATCAGTGAATGAGCTGTTACAAACCAGTACCCGAACTTGCTCATTTGGTGACAGGCATCGAAGACCATGGTGATGTTTAAGTTAAATGTTTTAAAAAGAGTGGCTGTACAAAACATCTATTCACGTCAGAGGTCTTGTTAAGAGGTTTCTCAAGAAGCTACTTTCTGTACAATCTTAGCGTGATGTTGGTCAATTGAGCAGTTTCATCAACTGTAAAACCCTCAAGATAAAAGCAGACAGGGGTTGGGACTAACGAAGCCTTGCCTACTCTCTTCTGTCAGTGTGGGTCTTGCAAGTGGTCAAGGGCCGAAATGACCCGGTGAGATGCATTAGCTGTTGACCTGCCTGCACAATTTTTGCAGTGTAGCTCCGAGTGTTTTTGTTCTCTTTGAAAGCAAGTATGCTAATCCACGAGTTACTGTCTTTAGAAGCCTACGGCTAAGCTTAGCATTATTACCCATAATAAGCCAATGGCCAATCTTAGCAAAGCTAACCCTTAAACGCCTATGGCTATTATAAGCAAACCTCTCCCTTAGAAGCCCATGGCTAACCTTAGCAAACCTCCTCCTTTGAAGCCTTTGGGCAATCTAATCATAGCTACCCCTTAGAAGCCTATGGGTAATCCTAGAAAAGCTACCTCTTAAAAAAATATCGGTAATCTTAGCAAAAGTGCCCCTTCGAAGCCCATGGACATACTTCGCAAATCTCCCCCTTAGAAGCCCATCTCTAATCTTAATTAACCTCCCCCTTGGAAGCCCATGGCTAATCTTAGCAAACCTTCCCCTTAGAAGCCCATCGCAAATCGTAGGAAACCTCCCCCTTAGAAGCCCATGGCTATTCTTAGGAAAGCTACCCCTTAGAAGCTCAGGGCTAGTCTTAGCAAACCACTCCCTTAGAAGCCCATGGCTAATCTTAGCAAACCTCTCCCTTAGAAGCCCATGGCTATTCTAAGCAAACCTTACCCCTAGAAGACTATGGCTAATCTTAGCAAAGCTACCCCTTTGAAGCCCATGGCTTAACTTAGCAAACTACCCCTTTGAAGCCTATGGCTAATCTTAGCTAAGCTATTCCTTAGAAGCCTATGACTAATCTTAGCTAAGCTATTCCTTAGAAGCCAATGGCTAATCTTAGGAAAGCTTTTCCTTAGAAGCCTGAAATCCATTCCGTCTATATGACCATGATTGTCCATCTAAGACGACCTTTCCGCCTAAAAATACAGATAGTTGGTAACTCAGGTCATTTTTTGCGTACTGTATTTTATTCGGACTATCTTTAGATCCAAGTTTGTTAAATCCAAGCTCGTAAGATTGAATCAGTGGAGCATGCTTGCTAAACAAAGTGTTTTATTACAACTGATAATTTTATCTTGTAAGCATTTATGTTAAGTTAGGAGTGTGGATAATAAGGAAACATATTTTTTGGATGTTTATGTGCAAAACATGTTAACGTTGACCTAGGATTGCCTCATGCGTAACGATGTAGTAAACTTGTGATTTTGAGGTAATGTGATGGTTAAAAGGGTATCATGATGGCATCGTGATTGAGTTGTTTACTTCAGGAATGCAAGGCAAGGAGGTAAAACCAAGTGAAATAAAGGTCAGAAAAGATCGATGCCCTGTCTCTCTTACAAAAAGGGTAAAATTCATGGGCAAAGTTTAAGTTTGGTGAATTTCACCATTATCTTTTTCTTCACCTTGTCCAAAGGAATAGCCCTTGAAAACTAGAAGCAACATAAACAAGCCTTTGTTACATCCTACCGATTAGTATAGAGTGGTCTTCTTGGATAAACAGAGATAACAGTGTATAGAGTACGGTAGGGGCATACCTGTTTGATAGGTTTAGTTAGCACTTTCGCACTCGAGCAAAAAACATGATAAAGCAAATCAACTCTTGTTGTATCTTTAAAGGTGGTACATGTTTGTCAGGAACTTGTTTAATTGGTACAGTGCAAACACAAAAATTTTAAAACATGACAAATTGTTCGATTTTGACTAAACCATCAAGGGTGCCGTCGTAGAGCCTCGAAGCAACACTGTTTCATGAAAAAATTGGATAAACCAGCATGAAACAAGAAAGCTTGCCGTCTCAACTGTCACTATTCTATTAGAATGCCTGTGAATATGTAGAATCCAAACAAAAAGCTTTACGCTGAAGAATGACAGGTGGGAACCCTAATTTTTACTAGAGTTTGTCAAATCTGACAAAGTTTGTCTGACTGATGTGCAATTATCCAGTTTCAAGTGCGAACCAGCCCTTGGATTAAGTCGCAAAGTGCAATGTCAGTGTTGACATATAACAAATTAAGAGATAAAAGCTTTAGTGTCTTCATAAGACGATTCTCATTTTGTGGAGATGGGTATTTTATGGCGTGAAGATCATCAGGGTAGTTCCAGCGCTTGAACATTAAATTATTCCAATTTGGTATATTCATGCTAGTGAAACAATACATACAGTAAGAGTACCATGCTGTACCTGTACTCAGAAGTTTACATATAGCAATTTCATTTATACTGTTACAAAAACCTCTACTATGGGTCTACAGGACAATATTAAACATATGCCGAAGATGACGGTAGGAAACAAGAAAAGTTATTGTCAAGAAAGATCCGACCGACAGTTAGGATGGTACAGTATCCCAATACCAAAAATTCTATGCAATCAATGATGAAGGATGCCCAAAATGTAGAGCGGCCCTGCATACAGTAAGCGGAAGGCAGTTTCTAACTCGACACAACTTAACATCAGAAGCAGCAGAACTTGATATCAAGCAAAAACCGATGAGCGAAGCACTCAACGAGAAGAAGAAGGCTAGCAATGTGCAGTTGGAACACCGCGTTTCTAAAAAGATCGTAATTGCGTGATGAGACAAGTGATAAGACACAGTACTTGATTGTATACCAGTTGCGATAACTAAAATCAAACGAATCACTGCCGTGGTATAGGATTTACCTTAATATCGCTGTGGTACGAGTTATTTGAAAAATATCTGCGCCAAAGTCGAGTCCGTAAACTTCTCTAAAACCAGCGCTGACTTTGGAAAGAAATCTAAATAGCCTCGAAGGTCGGATACAGGTTTTCTGTTAATAAAATGAATTTCCTTGTTTACTTTATTACAAAAAGTCGGACATTTGGCGTTGTCTTGACACACTTTTGTTGCTAACGGTTTACTTTTGTTACTGAATATCGGTAAGGCCCCAAGACTAGCAACTTGCTGTATTTTTGGGCTCAAAAAAGGGGCTGGTAACGATGATGACGCAAGCATCTAACACGTTGTCACAAATGTTATAATGTATTTTTTGTTGTGCTTATTTAGCGCTTGATTTTTATTTGCAAAGTAAATCGAGTTTTGAGCACTCTTTACAATTATTTGGGCTTTCAATTAGCCTTTTAGATTGTGCAGAGTGACTTATTGAATAGACATCTGCGGAGCGTACAAAAAGCAATTACAGTCGAATCCGTTTAACAGTGGAAGTGCGACAGCAAAGCAAATGAATTATGACCTTGTCTCTGTTACGAACAAGGAAGGCTAGCTTTTCCAATCCAAAGAAAAGATGAAACTTAAGCCATTAAAGAGGAGCGATTATCGTTGATTTCCGCAGGGGGAAAGCGCTTTCATGAAATTTGACTTGGAGTAGGTTTGTCTGAGGAGGATGTCCAAAATTGTAAAAGTTAAGGCGTGGTTGCTTATTGTTCAGTCTAGATTTTACTTTGTTTTGGTTTCCTCATCTTACAACCTGGAAGCCATGGAATTTTAGTTTGATACATTGTCGCGTTTCAGTGATAGTCTTAAACCAAGACCTGATTTTGTTGGTGATAAGTTTTTTTGCGTAATTGAGAGCCACTTTAGAGGACTTTCAATCGCACTAATGTTTTCAATTGCAAGTAAAGTGGCAACAAGACAGACAAAGACTGTAGAACCTCCGCTGAGGCTGAAAGGGGCGCAGAAAAGACAGGGTCACACACAAGATCGGCCAATGATGAGAGATCAGGGATTTTATGAATTTTTGGGATTTTTTTGTATCCAGACGGTGATCCGGATCGATGCCAAAATTGAATGGGAACTCGCTTGGATCAAGACTGATCGTCTGATTTTTTTTCGTGAGGATCTGTCTTGTAGTTTTTGCATAATCCTGCTGACAGACAGACAAACAGACAAACAATTTCTCCTCGGCGGAGGTAAAAATACTTTGAGAGGTGAGGGATAGCTTACATCAACAGAAATCCATAACTTCAAAGGCCCACAACCCACAATTGTTAAAAAAGTATAGTATCCCCAATTGCCAATGATTAACGTGGGAAAAGTCCACATTTGCCTTTCCATGTTAAAACGATGACCACGTCCCCTAATTTGAATTTATTTTTAAGCTTTGAAGAGAGATACAGTCCCCTTACCTTTCACGTTTTCAATACCATCTGATCTTTGCTGGGGTTTTGCATTAGTGGGAAAGTGAGAGGTTATGGAGATCTTGAAAACAAGGAAACTCCGGCGCAAAACCTTTTGGCTGTACAAAGTGTATGCTAGAATCAAGCAGCAAAATGTTGGCCTACGAGCAATCGTGGGCATACGGTCATTTTTTTTTTGTATATGGAAGCATCTGACGTCGTTGGGGCATGTCACGATGCTGCAAGGCAGATAAGTGGTCCATCACGTGTTGAAGTGGAGGGCGAAAATTAGATTACCAAGAGACAATTAGAAAGGCTGAGTAACTGTACTTAAGCCATCTATAAATACTATAAAGCTTGCCACAGGCTATTTTACTTAGGCTACCCCGATTACCTTATATCGGCATATCGCACGATACGAGAGCTCGTAAGCCCAACCTTGCATACTACTTATACAATTTGTAACAAATGTTAGAGAGGATTCGGAAATTGATCTTCAGTTACTAGGTTTTATACTTGGATGAGTCAACGGTCTGCGCAATTTATCAAAATTATATTGACAAAATATTGTTGTAATACTGATGGTACCATCGGAGATTATTTGTGTTAATGAAGCGAGGTGACTGAAGAAACACATTTTCATGTCATAGTTATAAATTTGCTTCTCTTGTTAACACAGGATCGTCCTGTCTACTTTTACTAGATTTGATTTGAAACTAAATTTTCTTAGAGAGAGGGATATACCTTATAACAACATAAATTGATCCTATACTTCAGTCATATGAACTTCATCATACCTAGTAGACCATTCCATTTTTACTTCCGTATAACCCATACAGGTAAATATTATGGTGTACTTTGTTTTTGTAGAAGAGGCTTATACACTCGTCAATGAGGCAGTTTTCCTGTGCCAGTGCTGAAAAGTCAGACAAAACCAGACAGCGAATGCAGCAATATATTGATGAGGAAAACGCGAAGTAAGATATTTGGTTTTGTTTTAAGTTTGTTTTGAACTGTGTTAATAAATTTGAATTTTGTTTTCAAGCACGTGTTATATGTTTACTGCTGTTTTTTTGGATTAAAATTTTTTCTTAGCACGCAAAACATTGAAGGAAAACACCATTCAAAGTTTACAGTGTGTCACGTTTATAATTCATGGGTCCTTATTGGATGACCTTGATTCTCACTACAATCCATCTAAACTATTTGCCCTTAACTGAGCCTTCGCAAATTTCATCCAAGTTTTTCCAATTTCGGCTTTAATTGACTTTTCCATCTGCTACACAAAACTGAGCAAAACTTTGACCGAGTATTAGGAATTTAATTATATGTCATTTGAAATTATTGCTTTTATTGTTTTGCGACCAGAATTCACCTGCAACAGAGATAGAAAAGGTGTTTTTGTAAAACGTATTGCGTAAATTTAATTTCGTTTGCTCATTTTTAGCACAGGTAATTATTCATCCATTTATAATGTTCGATTCGGTCATCATAACTCACAACTTTACCATGACATTCTTTATCGAATTCCTCGTTATGGTCAACTTTTTGGTCATCTTTATGATCATAATGACCCTAATCGTCTTCATTATAATTATACTTCTGGTCATTATCTTTGGCCCCTTTATATTAATCATCATTATGGTCTTATGTCTAAATTGACTTTCGGGAAAAAGTCCCGCCCAATATTCTGGTCTTTTAGATTTTAGATTTTGAAACATTCTTTTATGAGGACTACGTACGTGAAGAAACTTACACCTGACAAAAGTTGTTTATTACGTCAGTAGCCTTAACAGTTAACAAATTATCGTTCTCTCTATTATTCAATTATCAAAGTTTTCTCGTTAGATAAAATTAATGGAGACGATTTCAAAGCTTAAGCTTACCTAGAAAATTAAATTACAAACAGTCCAAGTGCGTACGTACGCATTCATCGACTGACTCCCTCCCCCTAACTGCGTACGTACTTTATGAATGGCCCCTTGATCATCATTATAGTCATTTTAGTCGTCATCTTTATTATATTCATCATTATGGTTACTAACTTAGTCCTCTTTATTCTGGTTATGTTTAGGATCAGTATCATAGTCCTCTTTAATATAGCTGTCTTTAATATCATCATCATAGTCCTCTATAGCAGTTATCTTTTTTGTCATGATAGCAGTCCTCTTCACTATAGTTATCCTTAATGTCATTATTATAGTTCTCTTCATTATAGTTATCTTTTCGTCATTATTATAGTCCTCTTCATTATAGCCATCTTTAGTGTCATTATCGTAGTCCTCTTCAATATAGTCATCTTTTTTGTCATTATCATAGTCCTCTTCATTATATTGCCGACATCCAACCTCCTGGCCTCATAGTGGCGCAGCAGTAACAACGGGGGTGTGCTGCGGCTATGCTATCTGGGACTTTGGTCCCTGGCAGCTCTAAGCAAGGCGAACAGGTCAGATACCGGTGGTGAAGGGCCACACCTAGGCTAGCTTGAGGAGGCAATGGTGAAAATCCAGTACAGCGTCTATTGGTATCTAACGGCAAGCTCAACTCTTGCAACCTTAGGGAGTTGCGCCCCTGTTGTATCCCATCCGAAACCCTCTTGGATATTTTTGAAAATGGACAATTAGGCGGTTAGAGACAATGCTAGGACACCCCCCACCGTCGAAGTGGGGTAGCGACTGAACAAAGCTTCAGCCAAATTGTAGTGGGCCCATGCCACTACCCGTAACCCAATGGTCCTCTTCAGGGCCACTAACCATTGGTTCACTAAATGTACAATTGTTGCTACAACCAGGGCAGCAGAGTATGCTGGCCCGGACACTAAAGAAGCGAAATTTGGACATTTGCTGTCTCTCTGAGACAAGGAGACAAGGAGACAAGGATACCACCAATACCTCGCAGATCATAATTTCTGGCGAGGATGACATGTGCCATCTATAAAACTGCGGTCACACCCAAGGTGCAGTCGTCCGTATTCGACTCCAAGGACATCCTTCAAAGTGGACGGTAATTTCCACCTATACACCCACAGAAGGGGCATTG
>JANTCA010020216.1:0-24071 GCA_024741275.1 Chironex yamaguchii
AAGTATGATTTTAGCGCAATGTCGCAAATTTTCAAGGCGATTTTCAAGTTTTGTACCACAAAAAGATTGTTCAAATTAGAGATAACTAATAACCAACTACTTTACCTATTTTGTTTCGTGACAACTTAATTAAATGGAACTTTACGAACGAAATTTGCGCTTCTGTTACTTTCCGAACCGTTTCATTTCACTTAACAAACGGATAAGAAGTGAGGATCTATTGTGCAAAAATGTTAAATCGTGATACACAGTTGCTTTACAGATGTGCTTTTTGTTTTCTTTTTGGCTTCAGTGAACTATTTTCTTGCTTTACTTTTTCAATTTTTTCCTTCTTGATTATGAAATAAATTCTTACTCACTTTTAATTCACACTTAATGACTACCAGTACTCTAGAAGCAGACAGGGACTCTCTCAATAAAGATTTACCTTCTGTGGAGCAATTTTCCATTATTTTTGTCGATTTATTATGCATTCATTTCTACTGAGTCACACATTTTCAAATTTACTTATAATTTTGCTAGATGTAACTGATGAAAAATCAAAATCGAAGTCATAGTATTCTGAAGCATATTTAGAATTTAGTGGACCCACACGTTGGAGGTACGAATGACCATGTATATAGAAGTAACAACAAAGATAGAGCACAAAGTGCGCAAGACAAAAACTGGATAGCCTCTGACCAAGGCCTTGGTACAAACACCTACCTTTAGAATAGATCTGGTAGAATTCATGCAGTTGTAATGCATACCTCCACAGCATGATATCAAAGATACTGAAGTTAATGTAATTATACTTCTGGCTGTAGATTCCACCTATGTTTAGGTACGTCTGTGAAGCTTCCATAATGTTTGCGCTTTTCCCAATTCCAAATGATGAAGAAATCAAGTCACCATTTGCGTAAAGTTTTAATCCAGTTCCTTTTTGCCAAGCCATAGCTAAATGCACCCACTTTTTGTAAAACTTTTCAAGAATAAAAAAGTTGTCAACTTTTGCAGTCCAGGAATGTATTTCTGTCCTGACTGTGGCTTCTAATGAATTTTTCTTCTTTGCTAAAATAAATCCTTTCCCTTGATTAGCTGTTGAATCTCCACGTAATCCAATGCTAATGATAGGATCATTTTCAAAATTCACTGTTAAAGTGCACAAAAACCCCAAACATAAGTAGCTATTTATAAATAACTATATTCGAATTTATGATAGTTAGCTTAAAGGGATACTTTTCTTTTTAAAATTGTCAGTACATCAATACTTGAAATCCCTGTTTTTATCCTTTATGATATAACTTTTATATTATTCTGACGTCACAAAATCATACTAGAAGAGATAGATACACGAGACATTCTACGTTCGTATGAAAAGGCTATTATCTGCAAGCTCTATAATTCTTGAAGCGGACTTTCAGCTCTACGCTCTTTTGACCAGATCTCAAACAAGAATCTTCTAAACATTTAAATCACCTGGACGTTCGAGTCACAAATAGTAGCATTAAAAACTTCGTTGTTATGATTCTATTTAAGACTAATATCCCTTCAAAGACTCTTTACACCTCTTTACACCAAAACGTCATATTTTAATAACCTCTTTACATGCGTCAACTATGGAAATAGAAACGGCTTCGGTTTGCTTGGGAGGGGAAGTATGGTGTCCTAAATCTAAGAATTTCTACGAGCAAAAATATTCAAAGTTTCATTGGGAGTTCAACTGTAGCCAGAATCGAAAATTGAAAAACTCAAAAAGGCCCCAATTTTACTCGACTGGTGTACAAATAGTTGGATTGCAAAGAACAATAAGAACAATGTATTTACTGAGATGCGATTTTACCAACCCTCAATAACTCATAAGTCCCAAAATATGTTAAGCAGTTTGAAGACAGCATATTTCTGCAAATATTGTATGACTAAATAGGAGAGAATAAATTTCAGAGACTTTGAATAGTGCATAACTGTAAAGGTCTCCTAAAGTAGACACATTATACAGTTTAATTTAAATTATCTGAAGTATTCAAAATGTAGTGTCATAACAATACTGTGCCGCTATCTGTAAAAATTACATAAAACAAGACACTATTAACTTAGGCAAGTAACTTAAACACGTATTTCTCAAATTCTGCTTAACATCATAAGCAAAATTGAAACCTCTAGTTACAATGAAGATCCATGTAATATACCTACATTCTTCGGGAAGGCAGCCAAAGAAACTTGGCGAAAAGTATAAATTGAGTGTATTGATCCGTTCAACAGCTATCTCTGACACAACGAGTGCAAAAGGCAAGTTGTTCACGGCCTCCTCATAGTAATTACTGCTTGCTTGAAACTCCTATAAGTAAAACGATCAATAATAATAAAATTCTCAGTACGTGACCCGAGATTGAGCATAGAAGGAACCAACATATGACTATTGAGGATTTACTCTTACCTTCCATGGCAACACAAATCGGATATAGGAGATGCCTTAGTTGATTTGGATAAGAAAAGGATATTTTTTTATGTAGTTTGGGTGTATGGGGAGTTCCCTGTACGGGTAATACCTGTAATAAACTCATCAGTTGTGCACCCAGGCGGGCGTGGGTGTGGATCACTGCTCCTCAAGTCAACTCTCGATTCTTACTTATAACTCCAAGGTGCTGGCTAGTGCGTGCCAGCGGCCATACCCCGGAACCTCCCTCCACTCGACTGTGGTGCAAAGCTAAGTGAGTGGCCAGTCTCTTGGCTGGTGTGTGGAGAAATCTTTTTCCAAAACGCATAAAAAAGATCGCAAAAGAGAACTCAGTTGCTCGAAACACAGCCATGTATATGTTATTCGTAGGTCACCGTAAAGCGTTTGACTGTGGCGTTTACAACATACTATGGAGTACTCTGAAGAACATGGGAGTAGCCAATAACATCCTTGGGCTTCCGAAACAGCTATACGACCACCAACTACAGTCTCACAAGTCTGAATGCTTTAAACCAAGCAAAGGTGTTCGTCGAAGATGCGTAGTATTTCCCTATTTGTTCAATGTGTATGCAGAGATGATTATGATAAGAGCTGTAGAAAGATGTTGTCCAGCGGAAAGATAGGGTCAGATATGGTGGTCTGCTTGTCAAAGAACTGAGGTAAGCTGATGAAACCACGTTGATTGGTTCAAGCTTGGAAGAGATAAAGATTATGAAGCTGATTGTAAAGGATGAGAGTGAGAAAGTTGGCCTATATCTCAACACTGCGAAGGCCAAGCTCGTGGTCATCAATTCCTCTCCAAGTCACCCACCCCTCATGGTAAATATTGAGCGAGTGAGTGAGTTCACTTTCTCGGGCTCCATAGTAACTGAGGTAGAAAACTGTG
Organism: Chironex yamaguchii; assembly: GCA_024741275.1. Classification (NCBI taxonomy): domain Eukaryota; kingdom Metazoa; phylum Cnidaria; class Cubozoa; order Chirodropida; family Chirodropidae; genus Chironex; species Chironex yamaguchii. The sequence goes on from JANTCA010020216.1 coordinate 3,324, forward strand.
ACACAGAAATTGATTGGAGAATAGCCATGGCAAAAGCAACAAAACGCAGGCTGGTTCCAATCTTCAAAGACCACAGCATAACCTTAGCAACAAATGTGAGACTTATCCGTACCTTAGTCTTTCCAGTATTAACGTATGGGTGTGAAAGATGGATTCTTAATAAAAGAGAGTTAAATGGCATCTAAGTCTTCGAGATGTGGTATTGGTGGAAAGTGACAAAAATACCCTGGACAGCCAAAAGGACAAACATCTCTATATTGGCCGCTGTAGGGAACCATACGCCACAACTATCAAATGTGCAAAAGAGCCAACTTTTGTCGGACACATTGCACAAAGGAAAGGCTCCCTTGAGGAATCTCTCTTGCTGGGGACCGCTTGCAAAGAACTCAACAGAGACCAATCCAAGCTTGCGTGCACCATAAATTAGAGAAATGGACAGGGAAACAACTGCATGAACTAAAAAGGATAGTACAAAATAGACTGAACTACAAACTTTTCATTAAGAGAATCATTAGGAACGAAATTGGTCAAACCGAATAATGATGATGATGATGATAATGATGATGATGATGAGTTGTTAAGACCTGTATTGCATCTCTGACGTATATAAATATAACAGTTGCATTGTTCAGTACTGTAAAACTTCCTCTTGCGTGCCAGTTAATATATTATTTATTTCTCGTCCATAGCAATTGTTGGAACCTATTTCTTTAAAAATGTCTTCCCTTAAAATTTCTTGTTTCATGAAGTTTATGCTGGCGCAGATCAAAAACTAATGTAGTGCTTCATCAGTTAGTGATTGCATTGGCAATCTCCTACACATTCATATAATCTTAGTGTAAACCAACAGAGGGACAGGTTCATATTTTGGCTGTGACATGGATTGATTCAAAACTTGATTAAAGAAGGAAAACTAGACGATAAAATATGCAAAGACCTGAAACGTGAAAGTCTGATGATCAAGACAAAAGAAACCATGAAATAAGTATTAGCAAAAAACACAATGGAGTGTGACACCTTAAGCAGAGGAAGAAACTCTAAAAATAATGCTGATAATACAGATAATGATAATCAAGAAGAACTAAAACGTTATAAGGGACCATCCGAGTAATGTAGAAGAAAATAAGAACGTCATGAAAATATCTAATTATACATTTATCTTTGTCTTTCTTATCTCGTATCTTATCCTTTTTAATTTCTCTATTATCGAAACCTTTCCTCAAAATATTTGTCATCATTTTCATTACAATTTACTTATTCTATTTTTAGTACTTTAAGAAAGTATTAGCTGTTTGAAATATTAATGTTTTTTAACATAGCATGTATTGTAATACACTAAGTACAAGAGTTGGTTCTGCAGCCCTGAAAAGGTGTATCATTACTTTATGCTTCACAGAACATTAATATAGTTCAAGATTTGATTTAAAACAGCACTTACTAAAGGCTTATTGTCCTCTCCTAAGACGTGCCCAAGGATATGTTTGCTTTCAGAATATCGTAGTCGAAATCTTTTCAGAAATGTTTGTTGCCTTTTACGTCTGCTTCCGAATGTATGAATAGCTGCTATGGCAATTGTTGTTTTAAATTTTATCCATAGGTAAGAACCTTTCTCTTTCATCGTTTCAACGCAGTCCGAAATCGGTCTCGATGTTTTACATGCTGCATGAAAACAAACAAACGGAAAACAACAGGACCATACAACAAAAAGGCTAAGAAGATAAAGAAAACAAAGAGTACAATGCGATAAGTTGTAACGTCAATTTCTATGCGTTCTTAAGTATTTCTCTTGGATTTCAAGGATATTTTCATTCGTTCTCGTACCATTTTGCCTCAATGTAGACGGAGGGAAGCATTAGACGAGTAAAACCAATAAGTCATTAAAGCAATTTTTGGCAGAGGTACTGGTATCCGCATTACATTTAGTACTAAAAGACAAAGGAAGAGAAAAGAGATAAATTTTCAAGCCAGTAATGTCAAAATGCACTTGCATTTATATGAAACTAAATTTTTAACCACAAGCAGCCTTGTTGAATGAGCAGGTGAATAATATGTATTTAATATGTATTTACCTTTTCATATGTCAGTTATTGCAATGAGATTTAATCAAAAGCCGTAACCAAGCTCTAGTTAGGGACACCTCAAAATTTTGGGGAGAACGGAGTGCCATTACCCTCGGGCTCTCCTTAAATCTGGCTCGTAGAAAGTATTAGTGAGCTAGCTATAGGAAAAGTAGTCCTAGCTAGGGAACGTATGGTTCTAAGGTCAAATAACTGGAAAGTATCTGCTTTCTTGTGGGTGGCTCGAAGGTCTTTAGTTTTGATGGTTTAGAAGATAAAGAATAGCACTTGGATAAGGAGGAACACATACCCAAATGTAAAAATGTAGACTAGACGTATCAGCATTAAAGCTTTTAGAACTGTTTACGTTTATGTACAGATAATCAGGTACTGGCTTATCTGGGTAACCTTTTGTACAGTATTATCAAATTGTTTTTGTTGCCAGTAGCTCTAAGCTCAGTTCCTTTGCTTGAATGCTTGTCATTTGTAGTAGTCCTGCAGTTATTATGGGGTTTATGTTTTGTTGGCGACTTTTTAATTACAGTTCTGCATTATGAAGCAGAGTACATTTTGACAAGGATAAATTGAATCTCACTGAAATCTTGCTGTATAGTAATCCATGAGTTTTAAATAAAAAGTCTTGCTGGACTTCATTAATTTTTTCATGGATTGCCAGCTTTGTATCTACTAACAAGCTAATATGATTTCTCTATTTTTTATCAAGCAACTAGTCGTTTGGCAGTTTTAATGCCTTGATTTTATGTGTCTTTTACTTGCAAGTCTCTGGGTGAATGCCCTACAGCTTCAGAGGGCATGGTCAGATAACCTTCATATGGTATGAAAGGAAGAGTTGCAAATATACTTCGTCCGTGCATTTTTTAGTAAAATAATATAATGAACAAGTTGCCAATCTTTGGCTTCCTTCTATTGAAATGTTGGAAGATACTGCTTGTAACGCAAAATTACTACATACTACATATGTAAAGAAACGACCCAATGCTATTCATATCGTCCTCACTATATTAGGCAATCGCATTGTCTTACGTCATATTGCAAGAGCCCATTCTTGAAGTAAAATCTTCCAGTTCTTCATCTCTATTGATTCTGATTTATCGTAGATATTACCAATCATCATATCTTTAGTGTCATATTAAGAGGCTTAGTGGCTTACTATGCTCACAAATCTTTCATTTTCATGTTTTAATTCAAAGTCAATAAGTGATCACTCTATGTCAGGTGGCAAATCTGACCTCTGCTAAGTGACGTTTACCTTTATGGTCAACCTGAATAAGAAAAGGCATGTCCGGCTCCATTTTCTTCTAGCTGTTGTAAACTGAAAGGTTGTGTTTTACACGCTGCAGCTATACCAATATTTCATTTCAAGACTAAAGCAACAAGAGATGCCATTCTTACTGATACGTTTTCACCTTCTTGCACGGTTCGCTCATTTCACTTACCATAATATGCCAAATATGCCAAATTTTCTGTTTTGCATTAGTATTTTGATAACAGAAATGACCAACAAGTCAACAGCAGGCAGTGAGATATAAAGTATATAAAGGAATACAATAAATATAAACCCTTTCCCATTAAAAATACCATTTCTATAAACAAACAGATTAATGATAACGCAGTATCCAGGGCTAGCGCATAACTTAGGAAATAATGTAAAGTTTTAGCACAATGTCGCGAATTTTCAAGGCGACTCTCATATGCATTTGTTAAGGCTATAGCATCACCACAATAGCTTCATTTGAATTTGCAACTTTAAGAACTCAAAAGACAACACTCCAATAAATATGTATTCAAGCTTGAACTTTCTCTAGTGTCAGAATGCATTAAATAGTCATTGCTATTTCAATTATTGAACACTATTATGGTGCAGCAATGCATTAGCAAATCTCCCAACAGTTTCATAGGATGTATCGACTTGTTAGTCATCAGCTAGCATTGAAAATAAAACTCTTACCTGGAAGTCGATAATGAGTTTGAAGAAAGGCATGCAAACTTGAAACTTCAAAACTGCCGGATTTTGATTGATCTGTTGACCCTTTCTCATTATTGGCTGAGAGTATCGTCCCGGGAAAAATTGATAACATAATGTGTGAAAGATGATGATGATGTTTTGGGTAGTAGCGTGGATGTCTAACGATTGCATGAAGTTCGTTTCTCAGCTGTATCGATTTCAAATAGTTGCCATTTTTCACCCACTTGAATGTCCAGTTCCGCTTATCATTGAAACAGTCTAAGTTTTGGTAATGACAAAGCATATGCCAAGGTATGGCATCAAGACTGTGGAATAGAATGGGAACCTTAAGAATAGAACCCAATCCTAAGTTTGTTGATGATTGAAAAGATATTCCGGCTTTAATAATCCTTGAATACCTAGGAACACTAATCGCTCTGAAGATAATCCTTTTTACGGACTTCTCGAGCAAAGGAATTCTGTATTTGTTTATTGCACAAAAGTAGCGATTACCATACTGTGATTGAAACCATTTAAACCGCCAAGTTTGGGTCTGATGCAATCTCTGGTGACGCTCTAGGTATGACGGAAGAGAAAAATTGTCAGAAAGAAATTGGATACAAGATTCCAAGAAATGAGCTTGGTAAGAAAATTGCGCTTTTTGATGTTACCAACAGCAAGAAGTCTACTTTGAGTATCAGATTACCTTTTCAGCCCGTACTATGCCTTAAACACGCTTTTAGTTACCTTTCATATCTTAAATATGAGCGTGTCGTCCCTTTTTTCTGTTGCATTTGCTTAGAGGTTTATCTCAAAACTCTGTAATTTTCGCCCGTGTAATCTTACCTACTCATGACTTCTACAGACATTCTTTTTGCTCAAAAGGTTATTCTACTCTTATTTTAAACCGTCTATAATGTTTAAAATCCATTAACAACTATGGATAAAGAATCTTACGATGTAGTACTTATAAGCCTTTTGTAGGTTACGTGTCGAGAGACATTTTCGCCTGAGGAGTGATAGACTTCTTTAGTCAAAGCTTTGCTTGAAAGAACAAGACCTAGCATATTCCCTCCACAAATATTTATCGAGAGCAGACCTGCTAGTGCTTATTCTCTCATTTTAAATCGTTGCGGGGTTTTCCTGCGGCTACTGATGATCATAGACAACATATGTAATTGAGTTCACTTAAATCTTTGCTTTCGAGACTACATTCCCTCTTCAATTCTTTTTCAACTTGTTAAGGTGAGAGTATAGACTTATTGTCATTAGAGCAACAAAAGTTCAAAAGTAGCAAGCTTAATTATGCTAAAATCAAAATACTGCTACAGTCAATAAACAAATAGATTAATTCAAAATTATTATTTCAATAAGATCCCAATTACAGATCTGCTAAACTGAGTAATAGTTTATTGATTATTTCTAAGTTCATACTCTGAAAGATAAAAAAACTAGGACTGAGGTAAGCAATGGAAGCTGCAAGCAAGTAATACGTAAAGATCGTCTCTCACTGCATTATCAGTCTTTCAATTCCCAAAGAACGGCTTCTCACATAAGCAAAAGAGATGAAGTCATCCTTGTCTTGACATCTTTTAATATAATGTTTGTTAATAGTTAGATGTGCTGCTTGTCATCTATAGTCCGTTAAAAAGATTTGAAATCTTTCATACGACCTTATTTGTATATAAGTTGAAATTATTCTTAGAGATCGTAACTGAAAGATCATTATAAGCACAAAGTTCATTGTTAACGATATGTTGACGTTTTCTTTAATGTAAATCAACAAAAATAGCTATTGTCCTGTTTCAAACATTTTATCATAAAATATTGCTTGTAGATTAACAGATACGAAGATTACCTCTAAGCCACATTGCAACTGAGAAACCCTCTTTGCAGTTATCAGGATTAGCCAAGCAGTCATCTCCAAAATGATTAGTGTAAAGAACACTTTCGGTTTTAGGTCTCGAAAATAGCTGTAGGGGTACTGATTTTGTAACAATATGACTTGCTATATTGGACTGTAATGGCTCATTTCCTCTTTCATCGGGAAACATCATGCGCCCATGAGGAGCTGTAAATAAGTCCATCCTCCAACGATGATCAGCTGGAAAAACAAATTACATTTTCTGAATAGAAATATCAAAGGCTTTATGACCATTTGAGAAAATTTACTTCTTCCTGCTAAACATGTCATTGATAAATAGGATTTGTTAGCCAATATATTGATATTTGTTGTTATTAATTACTTAATGCAATATGTCTTCTTGCTATGAATTATTTGAAACAAATTGTTGTCGTATTAATTCTGCTCAGCTTTCGGTATTATTGGTTACTGTTATTCAAATGCCTCCGTTTACTGTTTATGAAATTTGAATATCTCAAAATCGAATAACACAAAATAATATACCAAGAGTGCTAGCCTTATTGCCTGAAAGAATCTTAATATACAGAATAATAATAAACATATGAACTAAAATTATCCTACCTTCGAGATAGTCTACTCCATAAAGCTCAAATTTGAGTGAGAAAGCGACATACCAGTACGTAGGGATTAATTTCATTGTAGAAGCAAGGAGCACAGTGTTAAAAGTAAATAATTTTGTTGAACCTGGAGGTTTGTTCAAATGTATAAGTTCCTGTAAAGGTAAGACAAAATAGAAAGTCATATTTGCTCCTTTTCAATAATTTGTTTAATAGATATAAAATGGCAAAATGCAAAGACGAAATTTTGATTATTTCATCCAATCCAATACAATGGTTTAAGTTCACAAATGTTTAATTAAGGCTTAAGATACGGAGTGATAAATAATTTCTCATGCGCTAGCATGCTATAATGAAAAAATGCCTGTCAGCAGAAACGTATTTGCAAGGCAACAAATATTCGTATATCAACAACTAATTGAATAATGTGACTGATCAAATAGAGACGATTGATTAAACAGCATTGACTGATCGAATGCTAATGATCCAATAGTTATTGTAATGACAGTAGTTTAAGCTTCAGTTTATGAAACGAAAGTGCTACGGTGGGGGAGAGAGATGTTGCAGGCTTAAAACAGTAAGTTGAGAGAAAATATCAGGTGGGGCTATTAATTCCACTAAGGGACCCAATAGTTTTCTATAGTGTATTAGAGAACTACCTGTTCATTTGTAATAAAAAGACTAAATCATCGTTTATATTTTATATGCCATACTCTATCACACCCAAAATTGTGTGACGCCTCTCCCATATTCGCTAAATTACTGAATAATGTTTACACTTTCATCCCAATAATTGAATAGCAAAATTTTTGGAGATGGACAGGCGTAAGAGAGACGCTTGTTCCCACTTAAAATCAAGTATACAAAAAGGCTAGTATATATGATTTAAAATAATGGAATATGCAAAGCCAAAGGACAGAAAAATGTTTCCATAAGCATTCTTTTGTGACGAGTATTGTTAAACAAACCCTTAAGATGTGGATTTGACCCATTGTTTGAATAAAACAAAGTATGGATGGTGAAAGGTTAAAGAGAGCGACAACAATAAGGTTAAAGGCACACATTTAGAGAACAATGTGTAGAATGTTTTGGAGTCTGACATTTCTTAGTTGCAACAAGAATAGTTGCAATCCTAACAGAGGTAACAAACTGGTCTTATACTATACCAGTTACTTTATGTTTTTGGTTAATTTTAATACTTTCTTGCACTTTCCAAAGGTCTTAAAACATATTATGCACACTTTATATACAATAGAATCCAAAATCAACGCAAGAAAAGTGCGTACTACCAGCTCAATAAGAGTCAAGCAAAATTACCTTTGGTGTCATTTCCCCGTATATTTCCGGCCATCCTCTAATATTCTGGTAGGAAATCGCAAAGGTTAATGCAATTAGCGGTCCATTGACTTGCGTGGCTCTTAGCTGCATGCTATAGACTTTCTGCGGACGAGAAAACTTGACTTCGAAGAACAGCTTAACGCTTCTTACTGTCCAGATATTAAGAAAAGGAATGTGCTTCACATTGTATGGGGCACTAGGATACCAACCAATATCATTCCCTTCAAGCCTTGCGTTGGTGACCAAATTTTGATTTGAAGATGCCTTTAATTGTTCATCAGTGATTAGGCCACTTCCCATTCCAAGTTTGTAGGTCCTTCCTACAAAAGAGGCGTTTCTGTTATATTGATTTCGAGACAAGAGGTAGCACTTCTCGGAAACGATACGTATAAAAGGCAAAATAGAGCGTTAGTATCCAGTTAACACGAGCTTTTAGGACGAGAATAAAATTAAAACATGAATAAAACAATTTCTTTAAGAATACTTAAATTATTTACTTAATAATTATTTAAATTATTACTTATTTACTGACCTGTGCTGTTATCGGCTACGTAGTTGCAACCATAGACATCAAGATTTAAACATTTCCTTCCCTTTGCTGATGGTATGAAAAACCTTAAAGATTTTGCGACAACAGGACTTTTCAATTTATAATGTACAGCGACTTCAAGCTCTTTAGTACATACGGAACCAAAATTCTATTCAACAAAAACAGAAAGGCAAAAGGGTGAAAAATGTTGAACTAAACCAATTGAAAATTAAACTTGGCTTTAGTTACATGGTAAAATTGATCAATAGTTTTGACTGGTATTTTAAAAATTTCAATCCTGAGACTGAAATACACGCTCCTTGTTACGTCTGTTTGAAATACGGACCGTATTTATTGAATAAAATTACCATCGCAGAAAATTTCCCTCTTACCTATCGGAGTTGGGCAAGTTCATTTTTACTGGGCAGAGACAAAATTTTGTTTTGTCATTTTGACAAAGTGTTAAACCCTTTTTGTCTAAAATGTTTCCAGGTTACGTCATGACATTTGGTTTGAAAGTAGAACAAGTTAGGGTGACATCTCTGGGCAATCAAAAAACTAAAAAAAAGAATGACAAGGGAAAAGGATAGTGTAAACAACTCACTGCCATTTTTACATCCTTTGAGCTGTAAAAAAGACTGTGTATTTCAGCCTTAACGCAGAGAATTATTACTATCATATTAATAAATGGTTTTTTATTTACTGTATTATAAGATCACATTTTTAAAATAAAATACTTTTTTCTTCTATTTAGAAACCATGGTAGACTGTAACCAAAATGCCTTTTAATCACTGACTAGAAAATTTCAAGTCTAATTTCAAAAATTATAGCAAGGAAATACTTTAAGAAGAAAAAATTTGTTTATTTAGTCCACTATTTGCAACAAGAAAGGACTGAATTAAGCATAGTAGAGAAATAATGTTATAGGGTATGATATTAAAATAATTGTATTTTAATAGGCTTTCCGGGAATAGAAACATTACCAGATGTCACTTCGAATGCCGAGATTCAGTCAAAAATGCAACAAATTTCAAAACATTTTGAACCAAAAGTACTCCAAGATTACAAAACTCCGCCAAGCCAGTATCATTATTGAAACAACTTGGGTTTTTCCAACGATGATTTCTTTGCTTGTTTATGAAGCTATCCTTACCAAATATGGTGAGTGGGATATACCCACATACTTGCTCATTAGCACTTTGAAGGTTTTATTACCAAAAAGTAGTCCAGAATCCAAGATTTGATCCCCAAGATTCAAAATTTAATCAGTTCTAGGTTAGCCCATTTCTGACCTATCCTGAACATTTTGTCAAAGTCAATTCATAACCTTTTGATTTATGTTGCTAACAAACACACAAACTGACAAACAGAAAAAACAATTTAACGCCAGCAAAAAACCTCCTTGAGGGTGGCAATAAATGAGTTACATTGCATTCAATTTCAAACTTTTGTATGCCTCAGGCTATAATAGGCAACTTAATAAAACAAATTCCTATAGTCAAGCAAAAAATTGCAATGCCTCCGCTTACCAAATGACTATGAAAGAATTTAAATGTAACAAAAATTGCGGACGTGACAGCAGGCCCGATTTTGCATGTTATAACGTAATAGAAATGCTTGTAATCTAAGTAAAAGCTCTATTTTAGCATCACAGACTAAACGAATTGATATAAAGTCGCAGAATCTGTTAAATTTCCGATTTTAGTAAATCAGAGGTTTGTTAGATGCCACTTTATAAGAATGAGTTTCATGACCAGTGGTGGCTGGTGCTGGGGGGTCTCATGGGCATTTCCCCACCATTCAAAAGCAGACAAGGTCCTCTTTATCCATTATTTTCTGAATTGACAAATTTTATCACTCCTAGTCATATTCAGGAACAACATTCCGTGATTTCCCATTGTCTTTCTCGACAGTGTCAACTGTCAAAGCATGTCCGAAGTTATCTGATGGTTGGCTTGAAGCAGACCACAGGGCTGCATTCTACTTTTTCTGTAGTGTTTGACCGTAAACAGCGAGGGCAAGATAAAATCCGCCCGAGATTTTGGCATCTGGGCATGCGTGGTTCACACTAACTGTCGGCGACATCAGACGATTTTCCTTCATTTTAGGGGCAAAATTGAATCTGCCCGTTATCTCAAGAAATCACAGGTAACCTTGTGTGCAAAACGTTTAGCTCGGTGTTGTTGTGAAAGCCTATCAGAGATATCGCCCCACTTAAGTAAATTACCACCAGCCGCCACTGTTCATGACATTCTGAAAATTCTACGTAAAGTTGACAAATTATGGTTCATTGTTTTACTACGTTATGGTATTTTCGTTTTCAAATTACCAGTATTCTGATTGTTGAATATTAGTATTTAAAGTTCAAGTACAAACGTTGAGATGCATATCGCAGTTTACGTGTAAACCCATCTTAAAAGATGCAAGAGCAAACACAAATAAACGGGTTAATGCAAACTGTAAAAATCTTAAATGATTAGTACGCAAATCATTTTGAGTGCTTTGATGTCACGTAGTTTAGTGGTGTCTTTTGCCGCATTTTAATTCCTATTTTATTTCAAATGAGGATCAAGCTATGAGCAATGTAATTGTTACGTACTTTTCATTCTTTAAATAGTTAGAGCCCAGATCTTCCAATTATCCAATCAGAGGACAGTGAACTCCATATATGGAGCGTGATTCAAAAACGAGGAGGAGAACAGTTAAATTCATGGCGCAGTGCACAACGATAGGTAAAGAGTCGATTTCTTATTAGAGTTTATAAAATATTCATGTCTCTTATTGTCCAAGAACTGCACAATATAAAAGTAATCACTTGAGTTAAAAACTCGTATTTGTGATTCCCTCAAACATAGGCCTGCAATGAATGGACTCTTATCCTGACTAGTGTAGCTTGTCAAAACCAATATGTAGATGCTCGAAGGGCTATATGTCTGACTCGTTTTTAGGATATCCGTGAAGCCAATCATCGCCCATTACAAAAAGCGATAAAATTCAAAGTTATTATCATTCTATTAACCAAATAAATGTCTTACCTATTTAACCCGTTCTTATTAGTAAATTTGAGCTGATCTAGACACTTTTCTACATAGGTACTGTTCCATTTCAACACAGGATTGTTTTCATCTTTTTGAACGCATTTTTAAATGGCGACTGTAGAAACCTTTTTGTAGAAATGGTTTCAGTGCTTTTGTGCAACTCGGATATATAGCTCTTCGGGCGTCTTCATCATTGGTCAAAAGCCATGAATCACTCAAATTCTGAGATAAATCTGCCCTTTTGATAACCGATAATTCTATTGTTAGACTCAGATTTTGTTAAAGAATTTTGAGCTTTACTAGTTTTCATAAATTTGTAGTGATTTTCTTGCTTAACATTAAATCAATGCAGACATTGTTGCGATTTTTTAAAACTGCGTCGCCTGTCACATGCTCGACTGCCTACTTGTAGGTGAAGAGCTAAAATACTTTTCAAATGACTGAATAAATACCGTGAGTAAGAGAATGTACTTAAGAAACGAATCATGTTTTAATGTTTTACTTGAAACTACGGGAATCATATGTTAGAGGAAAGCATCCAGCTATAGTTTTCTTGAATTTCACGAAAATGTAAAGTTTGTTTTCCTGCCTGTCTTCAAAACCTTCTATTGTGCTAGCTAATCGCCCTTGTCGGCAGTTTTGTGTTTCTATCAAGAGATGTAGACTTATCTTAGAGCTTGCAGATGTCGGGAGCAGCACGTGGCCCGAGAAATCGACGTTTGCTAGGAAGCCTATGAGACAATTGATGTACCTTAGATCCGAGCTGATAGTTGGAGAAGGGGTTTACTACGCTGTCCCCTCTTGTCACTTGATCAATTTCAATTGCTTTGGCTTTTAGCAGATAACTTTCAAGGTCCATTTAGCTTTAGCAGCTGCCTCCTAGGACAGATGTCTCCCAGGACGATGAAGCCACGAAATCACTTGCTATACACCAACTCTTTATACAGGGTGAGTTGGTATTGGTCTATCATAATACATAGCTAGCCTGTGGAAGAAGATCGTTGCTTCAATGTGTTTCATAACAGCTCTTTAAATAGAATGTAACTCCGTCCTACCACTGAATGTTAGTTTTAAGCAGACGTCTACCATTTCAGTTCGGTTTATCGCTAACAGCACTTCAAAGTCTATTTTTTTGTCTTTTGCAATGGACTGCGTACAGTTGACGGTTATTGCGGAGAATGCATCGTTCACAAAGCTGTAAAACAGGTTGAAGCCGTTAAACTTGAAAACATTTATTGGAACGTAACTCCATGTAACTCCAGTATGAGAGCTCAGAGACAGCTAATAATTTCTCAAGGTTTTTTTCTTGGATATAACGCAACGGTCAATTGATCCATATTAAAATGAATAGCTAACACCACCAACGAAGGGACTAGCAGACGTTACCTAAGCTTTTACTTTTTAAGTTCGCTTTATGTTAGAGGTGGTGCTTGCTAAAGACTAATTTCGTTTATGCCAAATTTAATGTAAGTAAGTTCAAATTTCCAACCAATTTCTTTTGCTCTCATTGCATTAAAGGTTCTTAAAGGTAACATTTTAAATAACAATGACAATAACAATTGGCTGAAATATGACAAGAAACGTCACGTATTTCAACATCAGCTCTAGGATATTGTTATCTTTCCAGCGAAACTATCACATACATTGGAAGAATACGAGTTATAGGTCAGACGTAAAACTTGTTTAGGCCACTTTCTTAAAGTTGTTCTGTTTCAAACTCGCCGAAAATTGTGGAGGCTTTCAAGAAATTGAATATAGTTAAGACGTTTATATTTGTAATATATTTATTCATTGTTACCTTTCAAAACATTTACCCCGGAAAGTAATCAAAGCTACGAAGCTGCTTCCTAGATGGAGATGGCGTATACGAACCAAAATTAAAACAAAACTAATAGAATTACGTTTACCTTATTAAATCCGTCTTCCTGATACCGATTGTATATAACTTCATCAATTGACGAAGACATGTAGAAAGATGTTGGACACATTCTTACGATATAATTTTTAAGTAGACTCAAACAATGGTTTTGGCCGGAGTGGCAAACATTAAGTGGCACTTTGATTAGAACGTCTTTTGCATACACTGACGTAACTAACTTAAGCGAGGAAAAATCAACTTGAAGAGGTGAGTTGTCTTCGCTACACCAGCCTTTATTCAAGGAACTTAAAAGTGCCTGGTTTTCGTTGAAATCATGAGAGCTAACACAGCAGTGGTTTTCTTTATAGTATTTCCATGACGAAGGAGAGTGAACAGATCCCACCAATCTCTGACTACAAACTGTAAAATAAAATATCAAGAAAATTTATCACTCATCAGCCGCTGGCTATTTGAAAGTGATAAACTGTAACGCATATAGAAAGTGTTTGTTTTTACTCTCCGGTAATGCTTTATTGTTAGACTTTCTCCTTGTTTTTTTTTCTTTCTTGTTTATGATTGCCTATTTGCCATATATGTTTGTTATAAAAGGGTTGTCATATGTCTATACTTTCCTCTCTGACGATTCATCCGATGAAGAGCGTCAGTCGAAAAAACTTTTAAGTTTGTGTTTAGTGCAACGTTGCAAATTCTCAAGACGATATGTTAAAAACGAGTCAATGACGTTAAAACTAGTGTAGTGATGTAAACGAGTATTATATAAAAGCTTAGAGTTAGAATGCAAAAGGAATTCGGTGAGAGGATAGAACTAGGAAACTCAAACAGAATTCTAATGCGATTAAAGAGCATGTTTTACGAACTCCAACAGTGTAATGATGCAAACGAGTATTATATGAAAGCTTTGAGTTGGAATGCAAAAGGAATTCGCTGAAAGTATAGAACTAGGAATCAGCTGATAGAAACACTAAGGTGATGCACATAAACTCTCCAACTAACCTACAATTATTCTGAAAATGTTAACAAATAAACAAATTTCTATATTACGAGTGATCAGTTATTATGGAAGGTAGGAGCCTTATAGCACATGTAGAATTACCAATATATTAGCTGTATTATCAGTACAGATAATACATTAGCTTTTTGCTCAGTATTGTTTCCATAGGTCTATATGGCAACAAAACCAGGACGATGTCCACCAAAAAATGACAAGTACGACTGTAAGTAGTAAAATGTAGATGATCTGGACATTTGAAGCAATCTCTTTCTACTACATTAAAGAATGAAACTAGTTTACCTTAAACCACTCCATTACCTCGTCCCATTTTCATGACCAATGGCTTTTCCAGGAACATATTTGCTGCAAACATTACAATCTAATAGAGAATTGGCTCTCTTACTTTCTACATGCCAGTCTTACATTTTTTTACCCCTATTTGTCTTTATTGGTCAACCATTAAACTCTATATTGAACACTTTTGCCATATCTCGACTAGATCTCCTGCCATTTACTTCAATTAAAGTCATAAAATCGAAAATCATTAGTAATGCAACTGGCCCTGTTTTAGCATTAACTTTAGATTGCCTGTCCTATCATAGTGATGTTGCTCTCCTTTGTTCTTATATGTCAATAGTCATCAATCCAACAAGTTGTGTTCTGTCATTGTAAAGGCACCTAAGTCTGCACTTCCACTTACATTTAAACTTTTTCTTTTAAACAGCAGAAAAAAGTACTTCCACTGTCCTTCCATCTACTCCTAAAAATTGAAAGTTTTTACCAAGATGCTGATTGCAAAAACTTTCAATAAATATAAATTCGTTAGCTTTTATACGTTATTCATAAAGACTTATGATTTCTATCAGATAACAAGATTCTTACCTCTATTATATGTGCTGCAGACTCGGTGAAGTAAGTAGGCAAGGGCAAATGCGACCTGCAAGAACTAATAAAAAAAATTTAATCATATTGATTTCTATCACAAACTGTTAACAATATGTTACAAAAAATAATGCATAATGCATGTGTATCAGTAAGTATTACGGAAAGAAGACAGTTCTGAAATCAGTAAATTTATGTACATACACTTTTAAATATGTGCGAAGTAGGCCAGGATTGATCTGTCTTATTTAAGGTGTCCCGGCTACATTTCGTTAAATATTCCCATGGTATGTCATTGCATTGCTTTACCGCAATAGATTGATAATTTTTTTCTCGACACGTTCTCATTTCTGAAGTATATTCATTTACGACTTTTAAATCTTTAGTTCCTATAGTCAGTGACTTTTAGTTCCTATAGTCAGTGACTTTTAGTTCCTATAGTCAGTGACTGTTAGTTCCTATAGTCAGTGACTTTTAGTTCCTATAGTCAGTGACTTTTTAGATGATATTTTAGAGTTGATGTTCATGGCTTCTCGTTGTAACAGACTGTAAATTGGACATCATTTCAAAGTTGAATTAATTCATGTATTCACTATATCATCTTTTTTGTTATGCCTGCAAGTTGCATCATTTCAGGATAACCAACACATACAAGCTAAAAATATTAGTTGCCAATAATCCAAATGTTTTACTTACAGATTTTAATTCCATTGCGCTTACTTTAGAAATTGCACATGGAAGATATAGACTTGCTTTCCGTGGCTTGTATAATGCTTTCCAGACAGACTATCTTTACTATGAGCATTACCGGGAGTCTCTTTCGCAGCTATCAGATTTTCCTCAAATCGGGCTGAGTGTCCTTCCCGAGGCCATCAAATAAATGGATTTGATCAGAGCAAAACGGACTCTCAGTTGGCTTACGACATTTTTGATAATTAGCGTTATCACCATTTGGCCATTCTGTCACTCCGTGATTTCTATTTGGTTGTATAAAATTCAGTTTGCAAGTTTAGTTTCCTACAGTTTCTTAGATTAAATATTTTCTTAAAGAATGACAAAGAGGATGCTGGAATAATTCGTGTCGGACTTATGCTCCCAATAAAACATTAATGCTCTGCTTGAGTATTCTTTCAATGCCGCAGTTTCATAAACATTAGAATTTTGTGCAATAAAAAGGCATGATTAAACTGAATGAGCAAAACAAACAAAATGAACATCATTGCAAAATTTATAGGGTAAAATTCGCTTACAACCAAATATCGGTAAACAAATGACCACAAAATGTATTTGAGAGTACTTAACTAAATATATGGAATTTGTTTTTGTCATTCTTCTTTGAGTGAATAATTATTGATACCTGGTACTCTTGAAAAACAATTCATGTATAATTAATAAGTAATTGTAGTCTTTGCAGAGGAATACCTTGGGCTTTGTTGTACAATCGTAAACAACTATATGACAGCAAAAGATGACCTCCAAGTTGTGTTTCTTTAAATTTTCATTTTGCGCAGCACACAAGTTTTACGACAATAATTTCAGAATAGACTCTGTGATAAATTTCAAGTAACAAACTACAAAATAATATGTCACTTATTTCAATTAAATACACAAAACTGTCACCTAATTATGGTATAAGCTAAGAATATTAATTGTAACGGTAGTGTTTCCACATTCCGTACTGTATGTTCTTATTGTCATGAAAATAATTTGCTCTCTTTAACAGTTATCATCATCACCATCATCATCATCATCATCACCATCATCATCATCATCACCATCATCATCATCATCATCATCATCATCATCATCATCATCACTACACCCAGTGGAGTTTAGGGCAGCAACAAAGCCTCCATCTCATGGCCTTCATCTCATTCTCCACTGTCCTCAATGTCACTCTTGGTCTTCCACTCTTCCTCTTTCCATCTTGGGTCAAGTGCAGTGCTGCTCTTGTGATTGACTGTCGGTCCTTTCTCAGCACATGTCCTATCCACCTCCATCTTCTTCTTTCAATTGTGGTGCCCAAGCCCCTTTGCTTGCTTCTCCGTAACAGGTGTTTGTTGGAGATCTTCTCCGGCCAAAAGATGCGGAGGATTCCTCAAAGACAGGTGGTGTGGAAGGATCGAAGTTTGGCAAGATCTGCCTTTATCATCCACCAACATTCAGATCGGAACAGGAGGCTAGACTAGCTCTGCTACAGTCTCAGCTTGGCGTTGGTGCTGTTCTGTGTGGATCTCTAGATATTGTTCATCTCTTTAAATACTCTCCTGGCCTTGCTCAGTCTGCTGTGGATGCCCTCCTTTGTGCCCTCCACGTTTGATGATACTGCCTAGGTATGTGAATTTGTCTGCCTGGCGTAGAACTGCTCCATTCACTTTGACAGGGGCTGAGTTGTTGACATTCAGTGTCATGGTCTCTGTGATCATACTGCTGATTCAGAGCTCTACCTGCTGTCCAGAGGTGTAAAGTCTGCTTGTCTTGTCCTGGCTGTGTTGGTCGATAGAAGCTCTCGATCAGGTGCACCAGTTTGGATGGAATGCCATGGCGTCGAAGGATGCTCCAAAGGCTTTCTCAGTGAATGCTGTCAAATGCCTTTTCAAAGTTGAAAAAGTTCACATAGGGCTGTCGTTGCAATTATGTGCACTGCTCAGTGATGTTCTGCAGAGCAAAGATCTGATCCGTGCACCTCCATTGCTTTCTAAATTCCGCTTGTTTCTTCCCAAGTGTCTCGTCCACGGCGTTTGACATTCTTCTGATGATGACCGTGGCCAGTCTTTTGCCCGGCACTGGCAGTACAGTGATCTTTCTCCAGTTCCTGCAGTCGTTCAAGGATTCTTCCCTGGGAATCTTGATGAT
This sequence comes from Chironex yamaguchii, assembly GCA_024741275.1. NCBI lineage: Eukaryota > Metazoa > Cnidaria > Cubozoa > Chirodropida > Chirodropidae > Chironex > Chironex yamaguchii. Next base: position 21,342 of record JANTCA010020216.1, read on the forward strand.
AACTCCTTTGGTGCAGTCGCCAGGTACTTTCTCCCCTTCTATATAGCCGCAAAGAGTGGTAGTAAGATGTCCACTGCTAACTCAAAGTCTTCCTCTAACAGCTCAGCATCACGATTGTCTTGGACTGATGACTCACCATTTTTCGGGGTCTTGATGGCAGCCACAATCTCATCCTTTGTTGGAGGGCCAGTGTCAATCTCTAGGTCTTGTTGGGCTGCTGGGATGACAGCTTCTTTATCAGGTGGTGGTCGGTTGAGGACTTCTTGGATGTGTTCAGCCCTTTTCACTCCTTGTTCCTTCTCTGTTGTCAGCAATTTCCCTTTTTGTCCTTGATTGAACCGCCATTGCTTCCCCTTGCCACACACATGCTTAACGATACTGAAGACTCTCCCTTGTTCTTCTTGTGATGCTGCCTCTGCTCCCTCTGCTGACAGTTGGTCCATGGTGTCTCTCTTGTCGCTGTAGACGAGCCTCTTCACTTCCTTGTGTGTTCTCGGTACAGCTTCTCTTGTCCGTTACATAGTCACCGAAACTTTGTCTGAAGTAGCTTTTTCTCAATCTCTCTCCTCTCTGTAATGCCACCTAAGGACTCCTGCTGTATCCAGCCCTCATTGGCATTCTTCTTCCCGTGTCCAAGCTTCTTCTTCGTGCTCTCAGTGTGAAGTGCGGCAATCTGTTTCCATGTTGTGTCTATGTCCTGTTGATCTGCCACATCTTGCAGAGCCTGGAATCTGTTTCTGACATCGGTGATAAAGGAAGCCCTCATCTTGTCGTCTCTCATTTGCTGGGTGTTGAATATTTTCTAGAAGTCGGTCCTGGCTGGGGTCTTCGTCAGCTTCGACCTGATGAGTGAGGTTACTAGATGATGGTCTTCCAGACCTCTGCACTCCATTTGGTCCTCACGTCTAGTAGGGAATGTTGCCACATATGTTAATCATCAGGTGGTCAATCTGGCTCCTGTCTCTTCCGTTTGATGAGTTCCAGGTCAGCTTATGGATGCCACGGTATGTGAAGAGAGTCCTTCCTATCACCAGGTTGTTCATGGTGCAAAACTCCACTCCCATTGTCATTCCTGGTCCCCACTCCATGTCTCTCCATGACTCCCTCGTAGTCGGTGTTGTCAATTCCGACCTTGGTGTTGAGATCCTCCATGACAATGAGAAGGTTGCGTCATCGGGCTTTCTCTGGCTCGGCCTGCAGCTGGTTGTAGAAGTCATCCTTGGTCTCGTCACTGTTGTCATTTGTTGGTGTGTAGCACTGGATGATGGAGATGTTAACGAGCCTGCCCTTCAGTTTTGTCCTCATATGTCTGTTGTTGTTGGGCTTCAGCTCTAGCAGGCACCACTCTACGACTTTCCAGAGGACGATAGCAACTCCCTCTTGGTGCTGGTCATTGTCTCTTCCAGAGTAGAGGACGATTTCTCTGGTGATAGTTTTCATCCGTTCAGATCCAGTCCATCTACTCTTGCTCACTCCTAGGACATGGAGATTAAACCCTGTCATCTCTGATGTTACCTCAGCCTGCTTGCCCGTTTCGTACATGGTCCTCAAGTTCCAATATCGTAGTCTTATCTTAGTCTCGGTGGTGTTCAGGTCCTCCCTCATTCTGCTGGTAGTGTCCTCTCGACTATGGCCATCAGCATTCATATCCATCCACCCATACCAAGAAGGCTCACCACAGGCCAAAGCAGAGTTTGTCTTTGCTGCTGTTTCCGTAACGTAATCGTTTTTCTGAGACAGAGTTGTTAGCCCTGTGCCCAATCCCACATGGTAAACACATGGTTCCATTGCAGTTAACACTTCATTATTATAGTAAATAATAAGAACAGTGATCAATAATTGGTAAAAAATTGATAAAAGGTTTTAGATCAAAACACTACAACTAAATTATTTCGGCAATACATTTTTGCATATTTTGTCTGTACGTTCCTAAATATTCCAAGTAGTTTTATTAATAATTCTAATAGATTGCTGCTTCATGGAAATTTGATTTATATCTAAATTGGTTGGAACTATCTGCATTTACGAGGGAATTCTCCTTTCTTCTTTTAGGACGAGGTAAAGATAAGCCAGAACAATTTTCTAAAATGCTAAAGAATTATAGGCAATGACAACCTGTGAACGTTTCACGCAACCTGCCTGTAAAAAACTATTCGCATCTTGTGACCTAACAGAATCTCCACCTTTGACCTCCTTCAACGATGCTGAATTGAGGGTTTGGAAACCCTGATTGCTAGAAGAAGATGGGGATGATTTGGATCCGTCCTGCGGATGGAGCCAGACCGTGTCCCAAAAGTTGTTCTCCACTGTATTAGGGAAGGGAAAAGCAGAGTAGCAGACCACATCAGCACTAGAGAAGGATGATGGAGAGCCAAATCAAAGAGTGGGGCCACTCTGTAGCGATGATCCAGAGGCCTGCCAACAACAGGGACCAATGGAGGACCTTCATTGCTGCCCATCGCACCAATGGGTTTCACGGGCACCAAGTAAGTAAGTAAGTAAGTAAGTAAGTAAGTAAGCTACATACATATGTTTTATTTCAATTTAGCATTTCTTTACAACGGGATAAGTCAATCGTTCTCAAACCTTGAGACAAGATTGATTATACAATATCAAAACAAAATAACAACAGGCAATGAAGTGGGTCTAAAAATTCAAGAATGTTTTGCATATCTTTACTGTCCCGCCAGATACGATTCCTTGCATCTTCATTATATGTTTCCTAGTTTC
>JANTCA010020237.1:0-24068 GCA_024741275.1 Chironex yamaguchii
TAGATGGAAAAACACATCAAAACTCCGGTTTTGCTTCTACAAGCTTGTTTCGTGAATTTTCACTCGTCAGGAATTCCGTCAGGAGAGAGAGAGAGAGAGAGAGAGAAAGAGAGAAAGAGAGAGAGAGGGGGGGGGAGGGAGAGAGAGAGGAAGAGGGGAGAGAGAGGAACCATTAATAGACAACAAATCGTAAATTTATTACGTAGAGTTTTACACCACAATGGATGATATTCATATGAATCATATATATATGAATATTTATATGTGTATAATGAACGGCAGTACACTATCTTTGAACAGTGCTCGATATGCCAAAACACGTAGAGCATATTAGAGAAAAACACATTGATGACAAACAGTCACGTCACAATGGACGATCTTCACAGGAATGGGATTTTGTCAGTCATACATTGCTTATATATACAAAGTATCAGTCAGGCTTTGCAATTTTACTGACAAGAAAATATATATATTATATATACATATATGCATGACTGAATATATATATTGCAATTGCAATTTTTGAAGAAACTAAACTAATTTTGTGATCTCCATTTTGATCATAGGTAACAGACAAAGGAATTCTGTTGTCAATGATGCAGTGATTGCAGAAAACATGCAGTCGACTAAGAGTGGTGTCATTAAAGGTTAGAAGAAATCCTGAAGATTGTTTTTTGTTTACATGGTTACAAGTAAATTGTATCAGCAATTGAGCAAGTTTTAGGCCTTAAGTATAGCAATCTGCTAGATTAACCATTGCTTGTCAAAGCAGCACAATATGGTCCTCTCTTTATTTTCATTGCTAATTCAATCTTTATTTGCAGTAGTATGTGCATCTCATCAACCTGCATTGAAATTAGAGAAGAACATTCTCATCCCCTAATATTTTGTTTGCACAACCACTACACTGAAACAAAGCTATGACGCACCTATTTATTCAGATGTGCTATTTTGTGAGGAAGACTGAAATTGAACAAATTGTAAAGCCACCTTCAGAAAGGCTAAGTGACACTGAAAATTGTATGCATAACCTTACATAAGTCAGCTATTTTTGGCTTTTAAGTCTGAGGGTTACCTGTTCAAGTCCAACTTAGTGTAGCTATTGTGGTAATGCACCATCCTTGACAAGTATATCAAATGCACTCTCTTACTCACTCTCGGTCTGTCTCTATCTATCTGTCTATCTATCGATCGATCTATCTATCTATCTATCTATCTATCTATCTATCTATCTATCTATCTATCTATCTATCTATCTATCTATCTATCTATCTCTGTATAAACATATACATATAAACAACTATATATATAGAATACTCATAAGCCCAATCACACTAAGTGTATAAAGATTTATATTTGCTCAAAAAATACACTCTTTATTTAAAAGATTTCGACATTAGTCTTTATCAGATACAGAGAGATGCACTAATAGATAACAAACAGTAAATTTGTTACTCTAGAGTTTCATGGACGATGAACAATCTTCTGACAAATGGGATTTCATTCATCATTGATTTAGAAATTGTCAGTCAGGCTTTGTGATTTTACTTACAAGAGACTTATTCCTGTGACAGGACTTAGAAGCAAGTTCAGTACATATATTAAGTAAAGTCTCTTTGCTTGCTTTTGCAACCGCTGCTTTCTCTTCAAGGCAATGGTGTATCCATGTCATCCACATATGTTGGAGTGTGCTCTGTTTTCCTAGTCTTTGAAGCTCCCATGCATACTTGGAAAGCTCCGTCTTTGCGTGGTATTTTTTATTTTTGAGTGTTTTTTAGCGTGGATCCTAGATTGTATTTTAAATCACATAGTGAAGGTGCCTGTGTATATTTTTCCTTCATTTGTAACTGAGGTAGTAATTTCAGCATGGTAAATGCTTCCAAGTTTTAGGCATTGGCCATTTAGTGGGCAGTCTGTTCTGTCTGTACAGTTACAAGTCTGATGTCCTAAGTTGGTTTGTCCTGTCTTGTTTAGGATGTTTTGGTTTTTTGGTTGATGGTTTAGGATGGTTTTCATGTTGTTGGTGCATGGGTAGCTGACTTTAACAGTGTTTTGATTGAAAGTTTGGAGAGTGGCATTGTTTTAGGGAAATGATTGTAATCATTAAAGATTAAAAGTCCATCCAACATAAGTATTCACTGACATGCTATAGAGGGGATTGAACCAGACAATGTTCCTTTTTTCATTTCTCCTTTGCTGCATTGCCATTGGTAATGTACGTGTGTGCCATATCTATTTGCCCTTTGTGCAATTTCATATATATATGTGCATATTTGTCGAATGATGATTGATCAGAGCTGAGTGATATTTCTAAACAGTAGAAATAAGGAGAAGTCAGATCGACTCCATTTTTTCCTACAAATCTTCATGATTGGCTCACTTTTCAGGATTTTTCTTTAAGAAAAGATATATATTATATATTTGAATATATATAATTATATATAATCTGTCATTATCTATCATCTACCACTTGAATATTCATGTGTCCATCAATTCATTTTTGGACACTTTTTGTAAGTACCATTGTTTCAGGCAATGTATCCATGGTAGGATAAGAAGCTTGGCATATCTACTTTTAAGAAAGATGGTTTTTGATATTAGAATATCCTGCTACTGTCATCACATCACAAACTGCTTGAAAACATAGCAACTGTTGCTATTGAATGCAGGTAGGTGACAAAGATGACACGAAACAGGACAAGAACAGTTGGTTAAACCATTATCATCTTTTCCAGGGTTTATGAGTTACAGGTTTACAAGTAAGTTTGGACATGATCACGGCTGCCCACTACACTGATATTCCAAAGACTGACTATGTTTAAATTTTAACAAACACATAACTAAGTTTACCAGGAAATCACACATTCTACTACTAATCCTAAGTGTCTGATACGTGACGTATCAAAAGTATGTGACTCAGTTTAGGGGCTGACATTCACTGGTCTTCTTAATGTAAGGAAGGCAAATCCATGAGATAGCTGAGCACTGCTGGAAAAAAGATCACACATTTTTTCTGGCAAAATAAGAAAATTACAAACAAGGATACCAACATATAAAAGAAGCATGTTGATTCCTTTTAATCCAAAACTTAAACAAGAATTTGTCACATATGAAGATCAATATGCGAAAGTTCAGGTGACCAAAGTTAACAGATTTGCATGTTCAAGTAAACAACCAGAATCTGCCACATTTGACAAATTAGTTGAATTAAAGTGTAAAATTTACCTCTCAGTGATATTGTGAACAGTGTGAACAAATAACATGATAATAATTTTGTTTCTTTTATCATACAAATTGGATCACCTATGTAAATAGGACTCAATGCTGCTACCCTTTCGTGATCATTTTGCCAAATGGGCAAGACCTTTTCTACCAATGTCTACTTACAATTTCTACTTTTCCAGTCATCTTCCCTACATTCAATGTATACGATAGACCTGGGTTGTAATGTGTCCTGCAACATATAAAATTTAATGGGGTGCACTTGCAAATTTCAAGAAAGAAGTGGCATTGGAAATCAAAGAGGGAGAAAATTTTTTAAATAATTAACAGAGTGAGAGTAGATACTTGAATAAAGGGGATGAAATAGCCCTTGTTTCTTAAAAATCAAACACCATGATGGTTCAATGGATGCCACCAATCCATTCAGTGTACATCAAGGAGGCCAGTCTACCAACTTATTTTAATGCAGATAAATATCTACACATTTCTTAAAAATTGACAACACTTTGTTATTTATCAGCTGCTTATACTCAATAACTTACATACTTGCATCCTGGAAAGCTGTGCATGTAGCATAACCTGTAGGGCTTTACTTTGTGGTTGACAGTCAGTTTTATTTTTGTTAGAACCATTTTCTATTGCTAAGCTGATGGTTGCTATGGTTTGACATTTTTCCTGTGGCAGCATACAAAATGGACTTAAATTGGTGAATATGTAATACAACATTCTTTTCAGGGGAGATTTTCGATGCCTTGTATGCTGTTGCTTGTTCCAATAATTTTTGTATGAAAGTATTCTCTCATCTAGGCAGTGTTAAAGTGTAGACACTGTTCATCTTAGTTTTCTCCATTTGCCTTTTGTATGCGACATTTGTGTGCTCTATATAAGTTGGTTATTGTGTTTGTTTATGTTTGTTGATGCTATTATTGTTTTGCTTATTTGTTGTTTTTGTTATGCACCAGCACACATGTCATACACACATTCAGAGAACTTAAAGATGAGTTATTGTATGCAGTAAAAAGATTAAAGATTAAAGCAATCAGCACTAGGTCCACCATATTTGTAAATTCAATACACTTGATACGCTCGAAAATGATTAAATCTTTAATAAATTAAAACAGCTATCAGCCAATGTGCTTGTATGTAGAAACTAGATTGTTTTCCTTTGCAAAATGGTGGTAAAGTCACAATTTTTATCTTTTCTTTGTATACTTTATTTTACATGCACCATAAAATGCTATATATATTAGCTGATATAACCTTGTGAACATACATTGCCTTGAGGTATTTGAAATCTTCAGGTGCTATTTGGAATATTACTGTTCATTTAGACTTAGGAATGTTTGGTTCTGTATTTGACTTACATTTGAGTATACAGGTAATGATAAAAATTAAACTTCAGCAAATAAAGGGGCTGAGAAGTACACATGCACTTATGTTGTATCGAAATAATGCCAGCTGTCATTGCGATTTCTGTGCTTGATTGTAATTACAAGTTTTCTTTGATCATTAATAATAGGGACTTCGTTACAAATTTACCTTGAAAATTTGTGACATTATCTAAAAACTTACTTAATAGCTTTTTTGTAAGACATTCTTTGGAGTATGAAACATCAAAAATGAAAGTATATGTATATGGCAACATATTTATACGAAACATGTAGCAAAACTAGCCAATCTTAGTCAAGAAAGGAAACAAAGAAAGTGAAAATGAAGAAACAAAATATTATTGGAAGAGTCCAAATGAAAAAACGAACTCTTTCTGAGGAATAAGCTTTTAAGTATGTTTTTAACGCAATGTCGCAAATTTTCAAGACAATTTTTGTACTACAAAAAAGATTGTTCTTTACAAATTGTGCAAAAAGGCCCAATGTTTACGGTGCAAAATATTTTTGAAGATCTGCACTGATAATGCACTAAATCAATTGCATTTGTTTTGTAATTATTTTAAGTTATACAGTTTATTTTGCTCACTGCAGTTACTTGGGGACATGCTGATTTTGGAAAATGAAACTAAAAGTGCCATTTTTTAAAGAACCTAGCAAATTTAATTGAAACCCATCCTGTGTTGCTTTTGTTACTTTGTGTTCTGTTATGTTTGAAGCATTTTAGGGATAGCAGGAAAGGAAAAAGAATTAAACTAGCTAGAACTGTTTAAACAATTTCCCAGGATCTTCCATGATACTACTGTTAGAGATAATAACTAATATGACATTTCCGTTTAGATTCTAAGGGTCAGCATCAATAGAGTATTGCTATGTAGTAAATAAGGTAGTTGATAGCGATAAGCTGAGATAAAAATCTCTAGTAAAAACAAAATTGCTTTCCTAGTGAAAAAACTGCTTTACAGAAACGACCAATCCAAAACGATTAGCAAGAAATGAGGTGGAATCATAACTGGCCATGGGATATATAATACGGTCATCAAACGTAATACATTAACACAGTTTAAAACACAAAATGTTGTCTCTCAAAGTTCATTCTGCTTAGAGTCTAAATGTCGCAAATTTTCAAGGTGATTTTCAAGTTGTGTACCACAAAAAGATTGTTCACTTACTGGATCTTGTAATGATATTAACTTGAGAAATAATATCAGATCACATAATTTTCATAGTTTGTTAAATACATAATTTCAATCAAATTTCCCATAATTGTGACATTGAACAAAGACCAGGTAACTTAATATTTTTTTTGTCTTTAGAAATGTTTAGGTAATGTTTTGAATGGTCTGCAATTACTTTTGTGAAATGCTCATTTTAATAGATTTCTGCTCATTTTTCCATGCTAAACAACAGGCTTCATTGTTTAAGAGGTGTGTAGTATGAATGTATGTTGGTATAAATGTTTAGTATCCATCCAGTTTTTAAAGAAGTTTGATACTTAATTTAAAGTGGAGCATAATATGAACAGAACAATTATAAATGCTAATAATTCTTTATGTAATGGCATGGCTGGCATAGGTTTGAGCAAATAATCATTATTATTTTCATATAACGTAACTGATTGATTGTATTAATATATAATTATAATGACCTAGAAAGCATTTAACCTTTTAACATGAAGATTTAAACCTTAATATAAATGTTTGTCAATCATTTCCCAGCAACATTCATTCCAAGGATCTATTCATATATCACACAAGTTTGAGAGTGTTCTTTCATATGATGGCAACATTTGTCTATTTTTAGGCAAGCATGAAGTTACCTCTCAGCCATCCCAAGCTAAAACTCAACCAAAGACAGAAAAACATGGTAAACATTTTGTGTTTTGTGTGTCTTTGGTATGATTCATTTGATTCAATGAAATATTGGATGGCTGTCTAGACTTAACGAACATAACATCTTATATGATACTTTTGTTATATAACAATCCTTAGCATGCACACAGAAATTTCACATGTTAGATTAACTTCCAGTTGACAAATGAAAAGCTTAATTCTATACAAATATACTTTACTAAATTTTATGATGACTTTGTATGTATATGCCCTTAGCATTAGAATCTAATGATAGATTTTAATTCTTGCAATGCTACCTGTCATATTATCAGCCTAAAGTTTCAACAGAGTATAACCACAGGAAACTGGTGGCATTGTATTAGAAATGTTTGTGTAAATCATTGCATGTAATTTCATTGCATCCGGACTAGATTTCGTCTTAGTGTATATTGGTAATGGTTATTTGCATGTGCACCACATTATTGCACCCACCCACCAGACGAGTGGATGTGCCATGATGCTTTACAAACATCATCCCAAATATGAGTTAGAGAGCATCCAAAGTTCCTGGTAGTAGTACAGGCAGAGGCAAGATCACAGTTTTTCTTCTTAAGGGCTAGGAAGGCAGATGAAGGCTGTAGCAGACTTGGCTCTCCAGTCATTGTAGATACCCATGTCACTAGATCAGGTGTTCAATCTGTTAAGAATTGTGTAGTGCCTGCCCATGGAACTGTCTCCCCAAGTTAAAACAAGTCATGTGCAGGCATTCTTCTACTTGTACTTTTTAAAGTCCTATGGTGACCAGGAAGTGGCAACAGGGGCAGGACTAGGGATCAGGAAACTTCGAGTCATAAGCTGGCACATAGGCAATTGATATGTGATTCAGTCATCTTGCTCAGAGAGTTCCAACACATGAGTATTTTGGCAGCTAATCCCAGGACTGAACAGTCCTATTTAGGGCTCATTCTACCTAACCCTTTAGGGGAGGAGACTAGAAAACTTACCCAAACATAGTCCTGTCCCATATCACTTGGTCTGATTAGCGTTTCCAAAGTCTTCATTTTATGCAGTTGTAAGAAGAGATATTGTTTGGAACATAGAATGATGGAGATGAGAGAACCATGACATTGACTGCCCTAAACATGTCAAAGCAATTGTTGCATGAGCACTGAAGAAGTAAAAGTAAAACCTGGACATGGTCATGCTTTCCAAGACAAGGCTGGCATATGATGGGCAAGTCACTGAAGTATATGGCAGACAAGGAAAACAAGATGTAACAGCTGATGCTTCATCTCCACACATCTGCTCAGACTGTAACAGGGCATGCAAGTCCCGTCTGGGCCTCACCAAGCTTGATGGTTAAAGGCTGATCATTTCCCAAGTTTTAATGATTGCCAGTAAAAATGAGTGCTTTTTACTTTTGGACTGCTGCAGTTCTCTTCAATCTTGTATTCTCTGTGCCTATCAAGAATTTCGTGTTATTTTTTTTACACATTAGAATTTTATAAGACACAACCAAGTTTAAGAGCTTTTTTCTACCATTGTATTTGGAAAAGTCAAGCCAGGAATAGATCCTGTAAGAAGGGCAAATGCAAATAATTTGTACTGGCAGGGGTATTGCTTCAGTAAAAAAGCAATCACTTGTATGAAAAATAATTAACAAGCTAAGGGTGGTAAAGATAAAGGTGTAAAATATTTACTCATCATTATAGTAGAAGTTAAGAAGACAAATGAATTGCAAAGAGGAAGCATAGCAACACAAAAAATATGCTAAAGGTAATAGAGCCAGTAAGGTGGAGTTGGGGGAACCATATTGCAAGAATCGATTACAGATGGAAAATGTGGCTGCCAGATAAAGGGTTGATAACAGAGGCACTGATGGGCCTGCTTCAAGTTGGAAAGAAAAAGAGATATCTACACCTCACCCAGTCAAGGGTACTACTGCATTGCAAAAAAAGATGGGCTTGAAAGATAATCATTGTCATAGTGATGATGATAATGACATTGATGCTGATGGTGATCATGATGATGATAGTGTTGATAATAGATATCACTTCACGTAATAAAGTTTTAGAGAAGTCATAATAGCAGCAATTGACCACCTGTATCTTGTTGATAACCATTATTAAAGCACTTTAGTAACAGGGACCTAGATATGCCAGCAATTCTTATATGACAGTGTCATAGTATTTATCAAGGTACCTTAAATTACAAGTAGTGCACCTTAGAATTTTTGAGTGTCTCCAGGAAAGATTTCCTTCACTTCAGTTGTTATTACTACATAGCTCCAGATGTCTTGATATGGCTTGCTCTGCTGTGGTGGATTCTGGCTTGTAAATGTGTGGCAGCATTGTGCTCAACTTCATCCAACAAACTGGATTTCACAACATCAGATGATGCTTTCAGGATTGTTACAGTCCCTTGGTCTTAGTTTTGTGGGAGAACTGACAACCAGTTTCTCTGTGAACCCTCCTCTTCTGTGGAGTTGATTAGATCTTGTATGTGCACACAACTAGCTAAATAGGAGAAATCAAACGTGTTCTAGTGACATTGTTCACTTCCTGTCGTCATTTTGAATTTTTTTGTTGCTTTCAGCAAGTGCTAGCAGTTACATCTACATGCCCAAATTGCGTAGCACAAACATTTTACTCTCTTGATTCTTGGTTATTTTTATCTAAATGTTTTAAGTTTGCAGACTCTTTGTATGGCAGAAAAACAACGGAGGGGAATCTGCACAATTAGCCATGAGCATATTGCCCACTATGTATTATGTGCTGATGCAGATTTTCCTTGGTATTTTGAAAGGTGCATTATTTTGATCAAAAACATTTACATGTATGCTGTCATTACTGCCAGGTCAAACTACACTTGTCAATTTCACAGTCCATGTATGTGGTAGATCTTATCAAGTTGTTGAGTTTTTTAAACGTTAACATTCATATATATTGGATGTGCAAGTTGTAAGGCAAAACAGGATATCACTATTGTAAAAACAGGGGTTAGGAAAGGACGTCTTATTTTAATTAACTTTTGGAGGAGCATGCTTGATATCCTGATGAAATTTTACAAATTGTATCCAAGCAAAAGCTTGCTCTGACGAATTTCATCCATAGACAATACTGCCCTTTCTCAACCAAAGGAATTGAGAGCCTTTGCCACAGATGGGCAAAGCTTGTTAAGTTGAACTTAAAATGCTGAAAGCCTAAGAAATGGCTATTCATTTAGCTCCACTAACAGTCTTTAATAAACTGATGGTCTTATGACTAACCTTTGCTGTTGTTTTACTGTTAGATCTGGTCCCTGTAAATGGATGATATTTGTCGTATAAAACTTTTCTGTGCAAAGTTTCTATACAAATCTTTATTTGGTGTAATTATAGCTTAAATGCTATAATCAGCCAGCTGTGAAACAGTGGTTGAAGCATGTCAACTGCATGCAGCAACTCTTAGTTGGGGTCTATATTTATCATTGACATCTTTTGTTCAAGTTGAAATATCTGTTCTTAAATAATTTGAATGAGTTTTTATGACTTATATGACTGACTAAGCTATACTATCCTTACCTAGATCCTTAGAACTTTTCTTCTTTGGAATTCTTTCTAATGGGCCCACTCCATATGTTTCTTTACCGTCCTCATCCAAATATTTCTCCAAACGTTTTGCATTTACTAGGTAACCAACAAAAATATAATGAAAAGAGAGTAACCCCAATGGACACACAGATTGTAGTAATACCACAAGACATACCAGAAAAACTTGGAAGGAATTGTGTGTGAAAATCAACTGAGAGACTGGCAGAGGGCAATGACGACAAAACATTTGTGTGGCATGTACCTGAAACACTTGGAACATTGTGTCAATTGTGTACTGATGATGTATCAGGGCCTGTTAAGGGATTGTAAGAGAGAAATGTTTAGTGATTCATCTTTTCAAATGAAAGCAAAGGCAACTTTAACAGATGTAATTCGAAAGAGAACCCTACTAAGTGGGATAAGTGTTTATAATTGAGCAATCACCGATTAAGGATAAAAACAAATTGCATTGTTGTTTGTGCTAGTATGGCCTATTCCATCAAATCAAACAAATTAAGCAAGCAAAGAAGTATTTGGAGGAACTTAACATCTTTCTTTCTTTTAGGTATGGTGGACTGAAGTAGGATAGAGGTATTTTATAGGGATAGAGATCTTTTAGTTGCACATATAGTATAGTCAGTGGACATATTTTTTATTATTCAACAACGAATTTTACACAAAAAGCCTCTTTTGAATATATGTTAATGAAATAAATACCATAGCTTGTCGATGATTGTTATTTGTCTGCTGATACATGCAAGATTGACTCGTTGGTTTTTCTATTTGTCTGACTGATTTTTTTCGAGTATGACTTGCAACGTGCAATATGTCAGGGATGCTATTCCTTATAGCCATCGACTGGGTAATGAAACGAGCAGCCAATGGCAACACAGGGATCAGGTGGAAGACCGATAAGCTTGCAGAAGAAAGCAGGAGAGTTGGATTAAAGTGCAATACCCAAAAGTACAACGTGATCAGAATAAACATCAGAAACAACGATCCGGTGATGATAAATGGTGCAATGGTGCGACAGTGTACAAGGAAGTAGGTGGGATGAATAGCATCACGAAGAGAATAACTAGGGAACCACAAGCATATATGGCACTGAAACAGATATGGAGGGCGAACGACATCCACCGGGAATACAAATTGTGCTGTACTTTGGTGAAGTCAGTCCTACTGTACGGATGCGAAACCTGGAAGATGACAAAGGGAGATGAAAAAGGATTTACGTCTTCCAAAGCAGATGCTTGAGAAGAATACTGAGGATAAGATGGCAGGAAAAAGTGACGAAGGACTATAGCGAGCAGGAGTGGCCATGATGAGCGATGACATCAGGAGAAGATGATGGAAATTCGTTGGTCATATCCTCAGAAAGGAAAAAAATTAACATCGCACTGACGTGGACACCAAACGGTAAGAGGAAAAGGGGGATACCGAATAAAACATGGCGTAGGATGCTAGAAGCAGAAAGGACACAAGCAGGATGGTGTTCATGGACTGAATTGATGACGATGGTGAATGACAGAGAAAGGTGGAGGTTGCATGTAGAGGCCTTATGTGCCAAATGCCACGGTAACGTAAGGTAAGATAAGGAAATGCACTGTACATGTTGGGGCATATTTTTCATATAGGGAATCAATTTCACTATGCACACTTTATGTACACCTTATGCTCTGTTGCACTTTACTTTCTTATTAATGACTGTGTTTGCATTTTGTGATTGATCTTATGCTTTTATTTCCTTGACACAGGCACTACACCCAAAAAGCCAGAAGGGGCACCAGTAACCTTTGTTGCTTCCCAGTGGAAGAAGCCAGGTATATTGCAACTTAAACTGAGGGTTTTTTTCAAACTGGGCTAACTCGCTATTGTTTCTGTTTTTTAAGTAAAGTATTTATAATTCTTATCATTATTGTGTATCTTAGGTTTTTGTTATTTGCCATGTGAAAGATTCAGGCAACCAATCTCAGGTTACCTGTAAAGTTGTAATTCTATTTTAATGTCAACCAGGTCACCTAAGGTGTAGCAATTGTAAACTATGCCCGAGACCATGAAGTACCAGGTTGGCATCCAGAAGGGGCTAGTCTGTCCCTTGGCCAGGAGGGGGACGTTAGCCTTAGTTGGCAACCCTTCTTGGAGCAGGGAAACTCATTACAAACCAGGGCAGACGGGGCTCTTCAGTCGTGGCAGATAGTCAGCCTAGTGGAAACTACACGAACAGTGAATGGTATGGCAGGTGATGTTCTTTAGCTTCGATCAGCAAATTAGCAAGCGCAGTGTTACACGAACAATTGTACCCGTAACCTGAAGGTACCATGCTGAGTAATATCCAGGGAAACAGATGACAGCGTAGAATTAAATAATGCTAAACGATTTGTCAAGAAAGGATGGGGCAAAGCACTGGAAGACGCAGTTAACAAGGAAGCACAGGAAAAGGTCACGCGACCGACATGAAATGGACAACGGAGATGAAGGTGAGATTGTTACAAATTGGCAATGAAGAACGAAAACAGGGAAGACTTATGAGGAAGGTGAATGAAAGATGGATTGGTGATTAATCAGAGCACGCAACAGTAAACATACAGAAGGTACATGAAAATGCAATTAGGTTTGGTAAAGAACGTAGGATTAGCAATCTTATACTAGTGTGACAAAGTTCTGAAATGGAAAATGATGACAGTGGATACCAAAGAGGTGACCATCTGGAGATACTTGCTAGCGAAAGTAAGTCAGGATGAATCACAGGTAGAACATGGTGTTGTAATGGAGCAATTTGAGTGGTAGCACAATGGCACAGATGGAGCCTAGAGAGAAGATAAGGATAGTCAAGGTTCCTACTAATTGCAAGAGAAAGTAAACAGTATCTTAGAGCATTACTTGAGAGGAGTAGGCATCATACCAGATATCACTCCTTATGTGATGGGAAAGGTGGTAAAAATTAGAATGGGCTTACCAAAAAAGGTGACTAGAAAAATGGAAGGCAGAAGCCATTAAAAGAGAAATGCAAATGCTTAGACAAAATATAGCTAGGGTTAGGATTGAACTGCACCGATAAAAACTGAGGGGAAAAGCAACAGAAAGAGAGGGGAAAATCTCGAAGGACTTAGAACAAAAAATGGAGGAGTCCGACACATCAAAGAACATTATAAGTTGCAATGAAGAATGAATAGATCAATCATGAGGTCAAACTGGGAAAGATAGTCGAAAGAGGAAATAGAACAAAAGATGACTTCAAATTCGAATAGGTCCAAAACACCTTTTTTAAGAACTTGGAAGAAAAGTGAAAATGGCGCTGCAGGACAAAGTGCAAAATTTAAGTGAGTTTACCAGCACGGAGTATAATGTAGTTACAGAGATTAAAAAAAGGTAGAATTGAACAGTTCCAGACATAGATGAGATTCAAAATTACGAGTGTATGAGCAGATTAACATACCAACAGCAGTCATTTCGAGTTATTGAGAAAACTAATGAATAAATGGAAAACAAGACTTGCTTTCTGGAAAGATGAGGGTGTATAGGCAGATGGATAGATATTAAATGCGGATTGTTGGAATATGTACTACAAAACTACCTATTGCGAGGAAAGGATATCAAGTGGGAGAACCAAGAAAGAGAGGAGTAACCCGAACATACAGTTCGTTTGTGGACGACCTTAAGTTATATCAGGAACCACACAGCTAATTAAAAAAGTAGATGAAGTTATTGTACAAGCGAGTTTAGACACAGGTGCTTGTTATAGTCCTTCAAATGTGCAAAAATTGCGATAGAAAACGTCGAAAAATAGTGAATGACTGCAAGTGTTACAAGAAAGGATAAAGACTTAAGATTCAGATCAAAATAAAATGTCTCTTGGAGTAAAGCAAGCAAATGGTATCAAGGCAAAGCTGATTTATGAAAGAGTTGAAGAAGGGATGAAAGGCCGAGACTGCTAATGAAATCTGAACTAAATGATGAAAACTCGATAACAACAATTAATTTTAAAGTTATTGCAATGGCAGCCTATCCAATAAATGTATTAAAGGTGAACTGAATGAGCTGGTTCAAATTGTTAACTGGGAATCACGGGATAACAACATGTTAGGAAAACTAGCAAGTAATGAACGAGAGATTTAAAGAGAGACCTTGGTGAAAGGGGACTTACGTCTAGGAGAGATGTGTATGCTGAGAGAAGAGTTGCTTGTTATATGTGCAAGTCAAGTAATAAATAGATTCAAGCAGCATGGTAGAGAGAAAAAGTGACAAAACGCAATCAATGGCGAAGCAGTAAAAGCAATGATGGAAATTGGAATTCGTAGCGAATAGTGAAAAATAAGAGGGAAAAGTACTGGAATTAGAATGGTAACAGAAAAAGAAGATGAACGCAGAATTTAAGAATGGTGTAGAAAAGAAGGGAATGGAAACTTACGAACAGAAAGAATAACAAAGTGACTTAAATACAAGACAAGAACAGGAATGTCATCTTTAGTTATAGCAGAGATTGATGCCAAGAAAGACAATATCATTAACGATAGAGACTGAGCAGATGGTGGAGACAAGAGGATGGAAGGTTCCAAAAGGACTGATTGAACTTAGGATGGTCGGGTTTGTGGTGAAATGATACTGTTGAACACTTGTTGTTGGGGATAAGACGATAGCCAGCAGCAAGTATTTGGCACAACACAATTGAGCGTTCATGATTGGAATTGCATGGGCGACCGAGTAAGGGCTAATAGCAAAAGTGGTCTTAAAAAATTGGGTGAGGGGGCAAGTGTTAGAGAACAGTAGTGCCAAGTTACTCTGGGATTTTGAGTTCAACTTACGTAAAATAACAACATCTAGGATAATAGATTTGATATTGGAGGAGGAAGAAATGAATAGGATTTGGATTTGTAACATGGCATATCCGCAGCAGGCACAAGGAATGAGAAAGTGATAAAGTATCAACAACTTACATTTAAATTAAGAAGGAAGACCTCGGTACAATATAATGACTGTTCCCATAGTTATTAGTGCTCTTGGTGGAGGTATGAAAGACGTGTTGCGTGATGTGGAAAGGGTATTTAGCGAACACTTAGAACGAGATTAATCGACAACAGATAACAGTAGCAGAGATGTAGAAATCTATATTAATGGACAGTGAAAGCATCATTCGAAAAGTATTTTCAGTATTTGTGCAACTGTATGAAAGACTTTGTTTCTTATTAGGACCAACAACACTTGATGGTTCAATACCAAAGAGAAATGAATGACAAAGACAGCGTTGACACCTGAAGATGCCTGCAAAAAATGTGACTTGAAAGACTGTACTAAAACATTGATTTACAGTGCACAGGAAGAAGCTCTCACAACAGATTTCTCAAAATTTAAGACTGATAAAACCATTGGATTTGTGTACAATATGTGGCATTAAAAATGAAACAGTTTCATATTTAGTAAGTGAATGCAGTATGTTGTCTCAGAAGGAATACAAACGGAGACTTGATAATGTTGCTAACTATGTACATTGGTGCCTCTGGACAGAGGCGATAAATGGTATGACCACGATTCGGATGGCGTCATTGAAAATAATAGTTGTAAGATCTTATGGGATGTTATGATTCAGTGTGACAAAGAGATTGAGCCTGCATGTCACGATTGCCGACATCCTTATTTTGTAGTCGTGGATGCTCTTTGGTTCTCACTGCAGTGGCTCGCTCTCCATACAGGAGGTCCTTTGGAATGAGACAATCATCGATCCTGTGAACATGGCCAAGCCAGCACAGATGTCTCTGGCAGAGAAAGGTGAACATGAGGGAAGGCCTGCATGGGATAGAACCTCATTGTTACTCGCTTTGTTTTTCCACATGATCCCCAGATAGCTGCGGAGACATCGGAAGTCGAATATGTAGAGCATCCTTTGTTGCTAAGAGTATGGTGTCCAGAACTTGCTGTTATACCGTATTGTACAGGTGATGCAGGCTTTGTACACACACATTTTGGTCTTATAATAATTATGATGATGAATGTTATCAACTGAAAAAATTGATATTAGGCTAAATGTCAAAAGTGTGTGGTACGTGATTCTCAGTCTCTTGATGATATTGGCATTGCAGAATCTTGTAATTTTTCCCAAGAGCGTTAACCATGATTTTGTTTATAAATTACGTTTAGTGTCTTGATTATTCGAGGGGCAATACCCTGATCCAGTTATTACTTACAGAACACTCTGGAGATTCAGGAGAATTGGTTCTTTTTAGTGCCTTTTAGTGCTGATTTCGTAGGTAATGATCCCTTTTTCTGTTTACCGGAAGCCAAGCGATTTTAATCGCGTCTGAAAGTGTCCCGAGCATGGAAATAATTGTTGAGTTTTAGTCTTCAGAAAGTAAAGTTACAAAACAATTAGTTTCTATCACTATTGTGACTCTACTCTTTCATCAATGGATATATCCCTGGGGCTCACTCTTTGTAGGTGACATGTGGTCTGCCAATTTCATCGTATTAAAGTCATTTTGTGGGTCTTTTTGTGGTCAAATAATTTGATAACATTCTGTAAAGAAACCATTTTTCCCCCTTCCTTTGTCGTCGGAAATAATAACACTTCTTGCAAAAACAGACAGTGGCAAACTGTCTTTGTTTTGTGAAGCTGACATTCTTTTTTTATGTTTTCTATGAAAAGTTTCTTGAAATGAAATGTGGGCATAGCGTTTTTTGTATTGTTGCTGTAACTTATTCTCTTTTAATCTCTATTAATCCCGTGTACATGCTTCTACCAAGATTTAGTGAACTTGAGAGCGTTTTATGGTTTGGTTCCCGCAAGTAATTTAACATTGCGCCCACAGTTTTTTTGTTTTGGCCCCAATTGATATTGTGCGTATGTAGATCTTTTTTCACTGTACTAACCCACAAAATGTCATAATATCGTCTGTATGTATCGATTGATTTATTTGGTCCCATTTGTTTATAAAGAAAATCCGTAAATAATCCTTGCGATAGAAACAGTGGGATTTCTTTTGAGTTTCTGATTTTGTTTTTTGTGTGAAGTAATTGATAATGATATATCATAAATATGTGTACTAATCCTTTTGTAGTCTGGTTGGATGTTCTCCAAGTGTCCAATTTTTTTAATCCCAAAGACATCTTGCTGCTTGGGACAAAGCGATCGGCAAAGTGTAAGTAATATGTTGATTTAGTTTAATGTTTGTTTGACTTGGCGTCTCAATTTGCAGTTTGCAAATGTGATATTATGTTTCTATGCATACAATTGCCTCTTGCAACCATTGGGGTATATAGTTCATAAATGTCATTGCGCACAAGGCATTTTATTAATTTGTGAAATAGAAGTAGTAATACAGATTTGTATACGTAACTTCTCTACTGTACTAAATACTTGGGGAGGGATGGGCGTTACAGTAATATTTAGGGCTATTAATGGTTTGGAAGATCAGTATTCCAAGGGGGTTGGCACAAACTGAAGGGAGGGGGTAAGTATTAATCATAAAGTTTAATGTAACTTAATTTTATACTTAGTGATTACAGTAAAGACTTCAAATTCTGTTTTGAATAATTTTCTTTAGATCAAATCTTGAGATTCTATAGTCTACTTCAAATAAGTGTCTTTGATTATGTAACAGAAGATTCTTATCAATTAAAAACGTGATAATTTTATTAAAAAACTGCTCATCCTTGTTATGACATCCGTATTATCGCTCATGCCAACAACTAATGTCAGATGAAAAAGTTCCCTAATCCTATTAAACTTGAAAACTGTTTTAAGTAAAATGGACATCTATAAGGCTTTTTTCCGTGTCTTTTCTCGCCCAATCCCAGCTTCGTTACTTTCTTATTGGTCAGTTTTCGATCCTACGTTACGCTACAAATTCTACAATGTGTTTCATTACCATAATGTGACAAATCCGTGTGATCTGTGTCAGACGAAAATCTGTATAGATGCCGACACATTTTACTGAAAGTAGCTAATGCCCAGTTTCAAACCCTTTTTTTCTGAACTGATAATTTCCTCAGAAAAGATTGTGTACTGGTAATGCTTCTTAAACCTCTAAAATGTATATTTGGGGTGTTGAAATAATATTAGAGGTTGCAAAATTTTCCAGAAACTTAGAAGTAGGTTGGGGATTATTTTTAATACTCCAGAACAGAGGAGTAGTCTCCTTGCAGGGTTAGTTAACAGGGCACAGAGCAGTTAGGGTAGGTAATTAATTGTATAGATATCTTGCAATGAATTAAATTAGTTATTGTGTGAAAAAGAGAGGATCATTGATGGGTTGTAGAGAATTAAATAAAAGCCATATGCCCTGTGTTTCAGATATACGCCATATTTATCGAAGTTTCGTTTGAAGAGGGGTTTTTTAGAGTGAATGTTTATAATTTTTATGATCCTGAAAAGGGATGTAATTATAATTTGATTTGATACTGGCTGTATCCCTTATTACCTGTCATTTCGTAAACATTTGGTTTTTAGTATCATACAGAGCAGTGAGCATAGCTGATGTATATGCCATGGACATGCACATGCACTGGAAAGCGAGCTTGTCTGATTACCCTCACATGTCCCTCCCTCACCAAGTGCCTTCTTTATGTGGTATTAGGAATTCGAACACGCAGCCTTTGACTTGTTAATTGTATTGACCATGACGGGTTATTAGGTTTATGCTTTTTAAAGCTGAAGTTCTTTGACGTCCTGATTACTTGTTGGATGCAGAGGAGTTCTTCAAGTCTGTAAATTTTACCTGTCTCTTTTTGTTTACGCAGCGAATCTTGTCATTGGTATTCCAACAGTGAAACGAAGCAAAGCGTATTATCTTTTAGATACTCTAAAAGGTCTTATACGTGGAACAAGCCCATTGGAACGAACAGAGATAGTTGTAGTTATTTTTATTGCAGATAAAGATCAAGAATACCGCAAAAAAGTCAAGTCTGATATAATGAACTATTTTAAAGAAGAAGTCGAGAAAGGAGTAATCCAGCTGATAGTGGCTCCTGATAACTTCTATCCTTCATTGAATGCTTTGCCACCACTTTATGGGGATAAAGCCGAAAGAGTAAGATGGCGATCAAAGCAGTCTTTGGACTATTCCTTTCTGTATTATTACTGCTCACAGCTTGGTAATTTTTATTTGCAGTTAGAAGACGATGTCCGAACAGAAGTTGGGTATTATGGTAAGATAAAGGATTATATTGCTTCAAAATCGAATGTACCGTGGTCAACTCTCGAATTTGGAAGTCGAGGATTTATTGGCATGATGTACAAAGGAGAGCATTTATTACATTTGGCCCGATTTACACGAATGTACTTTTGGACAATGCCGGTTGATTGGATCTTTAGAGTATTCAATGACATTTTCTTGCACGGTAATCCAAAGGGTACAATTCGCAAACCCCCGTTGTTTTTACACATGGGAGCTTTCTCCTCTCTGGATGGCCAGGTGCGAAAGTTAGAGGATATCGCGGCAAAGGAAGAAGTAATTGTCCATTCCTTGGACAAGAAAAATAACCCACGGGCTGTACTAACAACCAGCATTAAAGAGTTCGTGAAAGGACACGATATCAGTGAGCCCTATGGGAAAGGCTTCTTCTGGGGGAAGACAGTAAGAGTTGGAAGCTTTATCACGGTAACTTTCCAAGACAGAGTTAAACTGTCGCGTGTGGCCTTTCTAAGTGGAAGCCCGCGATTTCCTGCGGATTCACTGGAAAATGGCGACGTCCTGGTGAGCACCGCTATAGACTGTCTGCGATATGAAATCTTGTTCTCTTTTCAGAACAGCGCCGATGTTGATGTGCAGAATATACAAGTAGACGAACCTATCAAATGTGTTCAGTTAAGGTTGAGTTCAGTTCGTCTTGATGATCACCAAAGGGCTAGGTGGCTTATTATCCGAGAGATTGGGGTATGGACTAAATAAGGGAGCAGATGATAGATATTTCAATGGTCTGTGTGACTTTATTCACTTTTGAAATGATTACTTGGGCTCAATCCGGGTATATTAAAATATGTTCATGGAAACGGCATTATTTGCCTCTAAAGATATTTATGCAATTTATGCCATTTGGCTGTAGGACATGGCTGGCATGTTGGTATCATAAAAATATGATTTACGGAGCAGGCTTAGTGAATAGGGTTATTCTGATGCAATATTGGCCAGACAGATGGACATGCTGAGCACGTACACGGCCGAAGTCTGGTTTGCTATTAAGAATTTGCTAGTGTTGACTGCATGGTAAGATACTTGGCAGTTTATGTACTTGGTAAGGTATGATCATCTCTAGCACGTGGCACTCATTTGAAAGTCCTGATGACCCTGATACATTGTCCTGTCTAACTTGGTAGTGGTATACAAAGCCGCCACTTGAAACAGAGGCAGAAACAATCGGGAGTGACATTGTAGTGCGCCCTTTATTTATCTGATCGAATCTTGTTTCAAAAAAGCTCTTTTCAGAAAATAACCTAAACATATGTTATCAGCAATGAAAATTCAAAATGGGAGGAGGATCCCCGAATCACTCCTCAAAGTGATGCTTTAGACCTGCAAACAATAGCGTGCACCTACCCCACCCCCTTTTCGGAGGAAATGTCTGTGTACGCCGCTTGCGCTGGATTTGGTCCGCGGAAGTAGTTGGTGTCTGCTGTCTGTGTTAATGTGCATAGCCAAGAACCATTATACTAAGTTGTCAGAGGCGAGTAACAGGAACGAATCTTCTCAGTGGTGGACACAAGGGGCGCCAGAAGATCGATGCCCCCCCCCCCCAGTTATTTAAGATTAAGAGTTTACAAACCAGCTTGAGAAGAGCCGGAGTAACCTCATATGTCATCATTGTTGTTTTTTCTGTCTACAAAAATTTCTTTATTGTTTGAAACGAACAAAGCAATATTTAGGACTTAAATGTAAGATATTAGAGAATTTAAAAGAAGCATCAACATTAACAGGACAAATACTAATCACAGTAAAAGCAAAATAATTCGTTCTCTTGAATCCAAAAATCCTGATCACACGGTATACACGTTCAATTTAAAAGAAAGGAATAGCTCTGTTCTTTTGCTGAGCCCAATGGTTAAGAGCATTCTCTAAATTAAGAAATTTCAGAATAACTGTGAGAAGCAGAAGACAGAACGCAATTCATTGCTATAAGTTGTGTTTATTTCTACGAAAAAGCTCAAAATTGATTTCGTTACTTCCCCAATTTGTCAAATGTTATATAAAAGTTTGTTGTTGAAATTATATATATAATAGGCAACCATCATTGTTTGGCATAGGTAAACTTCTGCTCCTAAAAACTTCAGAAAAAAAAATTCATCAGAGGTTAAGAAAGTTTTGGCACTGCAAAAGTCTTAGTTTTTATAAAATATAAAGAGTGTAGATTGACCTTTTGAATGATGAAATTTCATTGTATTATTGCACTTAAACTGATTGTTTTCCACTATGCTTAAGAGTTTTAAGAGTATGGATGTTTGAAAGCTTTCTTGACAGTTCACCCCAGCTGAAGTTTCCCTTAACTTAGTCACCCCAATAATCAGTGAAGTGTCCACCACTGGAACTTCTCATCACTCGCCCTTAGCCTTGTCATATTTCTTCCGTTAACTTCAAGTATTGTTATTTCAGAATCAACATATATTTAAGTCACTACCGATTTGCAATCACGTGGTGTATGCTAGTTGTCTGTGAAATGACCACGAATATACTTGCAGCTTCTACATGATTTGGTTGCATTGCTTTTTGGCGTGAGCATGCAAGATGCCTTGGGTTCTTGGTTATTTGTTGCCTGCGAAAGCAATTAACCCTGAATGCTTTCCTGGTTAGTTCCCTCGTAAGTTGTGTTTGTTACAATTAAGATTTGTAGTAATAAATTTAATAACCATGTATTTCGCTTGGTCTTTTGTTGTTATTACGGAGACTTAATAGCCGTTATTAAGGAAGTGTAAAGGGTTTAAACCCGTGTATTTAGTGACAATCGTATTTAAAGTAACAACAGATTAACGAGGGTAACCTTATAAACATAAGGTCAGAGGTGTAACCTTTGGCAAAGAATGTCTATCGCATGTCTAAGGTCTTGTAGGTCGAAAATTCACGAGTGTATCGGTATCATCCTCAAATGGGCGATAAAGTAACCGGTTTATGGTTATATTCTAGCCCCACGGTTGTGTATTATTAGGGATCATAATATAGGGCAAGGTAAACAATTTGCACTTACGTCAGTTTAAAGGTAATCTGGATTCTTATTTTGTTTGTAAGCAAAAGCTAAGTCCATCCTGTCCCAAGCCTCCTTACTTTTATCTATGGTTGTGTTATGCACCGCCTTGGAACGTATGAAACTTGTTATTTGCAACAGAGTAACCAATTTTCGCAATAGTCCTTCCTTCTCTTTGCTAGAAAGTGTTCAGAAATATGTAAACGTTGTGATTTGTTTGGAGTTTGGAACATGCGCCCACAGTGACCATATCCATTTAGAACATTCATTGTCATTGACTAGTAGAAGTAAGGAGGCCCTGTATCTCAAGGTTAACTTGCTAGCAATTTAATCGCTGGTGATGGCCAGGGTGTAAGACTTGCTGTGGAAGGTCTAATGGTCGAATCTCAGATGGTTATTCACAATAGTTTTTAATACAGTCATATATTTACCTTGTATACTACTTTCATAAATAACAGGCAAACAAAGCATTTATTACAACGTGGAAATGAACGCTTGTGTTACATGTTTCAACTCAAATTTAACAAATAGACGTTCTCAGTGTGGTACTTAAGACACTGAAGTTAGAACGTGCAAGGATTCTGTTCTTGGGCTGCCATTACGGAGTTCGTTATGAACTGACTCCCCAGTAAAACAAAAGAACATACCACGAAAAATACCTGTGTCTTTATACTTAAGGCCTTGCTTAGTGGCCTCAGAAAATTTTCGTAATACGCGACGACTTGTAAAAGACAGTAATCCCTGGGTGTTAGTATATTAATATCATTTTGCAGAAGGAATCGTACTGCTGTCTCGAATGCTGTCAGTGATAGGTCGTTCTGGTCTTACTGACTATCAAGGAAACTTTTCCGACGTATTTCTGCGGTGAATTCGCGCGGGTGAAAAAAGTGGCATGTTCTTTTGTTCTTCTTGCCAATCGGTCACGAAATAGTCTCTTTGTTAGTTTGTACACAACAGAATTGATGGCAGATGATGACGACTGTAAAAATGTATTCATTTATTGTTATGGCTGTGTTCATAGAAACCGCTGGTTGGTTTCTTTGAGGATCGAAACCTTAAATTTGTGTACCAATGTTTAACAGCACTGTGGCCCACCTAGACGGCGGGAATTTACCATGTTGGTTTGGGCCCCTATTAGGATAAATTTGTTGGTGCAACTTGGGCCTTTTTTCAATGATTTTCTTGGGATATTTTGTTTTCGCCAAGCCTGTCATAGTCGGGCACACTGATTTTACGTTAAAGGACATTTTAACTTGAGCTAACATTTTTGATGTATGAATTTTTGGGAACTAATTTGCGATTAACTTAATCATGGAAGTTCTTTTCTGATTTTGTTGTGATTTCATTGAGTTCCGAACGCGTTGATCAAGAAATGTACAACTGTCTATCTCTTTGAAACCTTCATTTTCATTAGTCAGAGCTTTCATCCATGTGTACGTTTAAGCATGTTTGTATCTAATTGTCATACATCTGTCTTGACATTATCTCCTTTTCATTATGAGGAGACGTTTATATTATGCTTCACCTTGATTGGTAACTGACAACCCACGTTGTTTGTATTTTATGATGTAACTTTACGCAGAGAAGTACAAGATTGGTTTCTTTTGGTACGGGGTCACTTTAAGCGTTGTATTTAGTGATATTAATTTCTACATGACCAGAGAAAGTAACGGGCTATTTTACTCTTTCTTAGTTTCTCTATTTTAGCTATTGTCATAAGATTTTTGCGTCATCATGAGTGAATCTAGTACCATGATCTGTAACAAGGGCCCTTCAGCTCCATCAATGGTCAGGCGAATGTTTCTTTTTGGCGTCAGAGGTCCGGTGGCCTTCTGTGCAACCGAAATTGCTGTATTTTAGGTGACGATAAATCTCCTTATTGTGGCTGCCTTCTCT